>JBAFXK010000069.1:0-145242 GCA_037113605.1 Calophaca sinica
ATTTGTTGAGGAAGCCTAGATAGGATGATTTGGATCATCACATGGGTTTGTTCTTTCGTGAGAAAAAAGAAATTAGTGATTTTTGTAGCAAAATTGTTCTTTTATGTCTTTTTTCTTTTTTTTTTATTTTTGAATCAGTCATTTATCTTTTTTTTAATAAGTCTTTTATGTTTTAAAATATTTTCGAATTAGTCTATTTCCAAATGATCCTTTTAAAAATATCTTAAAAGCTTGAAGGGCCTTTTTAACATATTAAAAACTTGAAGTGTTGTTGGATTGTGAAACTCTACAGGATCTTATGATGCACAAATCCTGTCGAATATTTTTTCTTTCTTTCTCTTTCTTGTTTTCCTCTCCCTCTTCCTTTCTCACGACGTAGTAGAGGGTGCCATGGCTGTCGTATTGTGGACCTCCACGGTGGTTTTGTGGCTGAAATCGTGTGGGGTTGCGGGCTTGACAATGATGAAAAAATCGCGAACTAATAAATGCGATCTACACCTTTGAATTTCTAGAAAATCAAGTTAATGTAAAATCAATCACCATACAACTAATTGGCTTGTCAGCCGACAAAGTAAATCGATATTGCTATTGAAGTGCGGCTCCGTTGTTGGGCTGCGTAGTTTGAGCGAAAAAGCGATTTTGTTTTGGTATTGAGAAGATCCCTGACCCTACCTTTAGATCTCACTCTCTATGCTCTCTAATCCTTGAGTGTTGTTCTTCATTTCTATTTCATGTCTTTAGCTAGTAATTGTTGCACTTGTTTGTCCTTGAGATCGACTCACGGGTGAATCAAGAGTTGTTGATGCAAGCGATATCCAATTAACGGTGGGCCAGTTTCACCAAATCTTGCAAGGCTTTGTCATACGAGAAGTTCAGATTGAATTACTTCTCTATTTTATTATTCATTTTTATTTTTATGCTTTTTATTCTCATTCGCACCCATATGGCGGGCAATTTAAGAAGGGACCCAAACAAATTTGCGGCTAATCAACCACTATCCCATTCTATCCAACTTCAATTTATTCCTTTTTCTTTTCTTCTTAGTTTTAATTCTTGATAACCCACTATCTTTTTTCACGGGAATAACCCACTATTTTTTGTTTGTTTCAATAATTATTTCTCTAACATTGCTAGTTGCTAAAAAGAAAAGGCATAATATAAAATAAGGCCGTTGAAGGATTTTCTCTAATCTCTGTACATGGATTAAATAAATCTCCAAAAAGCAAAAACAATAATAAAGGTTGACGCCCTCATAGATCTAACTTTCAAAGGGTGGATCGATATCCAGATGAAGGAACTTCGGGCATTGATTTTGTTTGCCGATTGTGGAAGCGAGGGTGTGGTGGAGAGGGTGAGAGATCTGCCGAGAGGCGAGAGAGAGAGAGAAAGAAAGGTGGATGGAGGTCATATCAGAGCGTGCTAATGCCTAATGCAATCTTGTGAGCATGTATAATCCGATGGTTGTTAATCATGGATCCATGTGAACTATTTAATAAACTTCTCCAGCCTAAGCCACCGTTAATTTGCGGTGTAAGTTTTAATTTTTCTTTTGAAAAATAAGACATTAGAAGATCTTTATGTAATATGTCATGAAATGAGTGAAAAGTTTGTTTTATTCATCATTATTTGTTATTTGATAAATTAGAAAAAAATTACCTTCAAATTTTTTATTACGTGCTACTTTTCCCAAAAAATATTTACAAGGGAAAATGTTTTTCACTTTCCTTTTAACCCCAGAAGTTTACATTGTTTTTTAGGGGACCATAATGAATTGTGATGAGAACTGAATTCTTTAAAAGAGGTTAAAATTGAAGCTAATATTTTATGAGGAACAAATGTGCCAATACACATGGTGGGGTCAGAAAATTGTATTTTCCAGCTCAAAAGACTAATGTACCGATCATAGCACTCCAGGGCTGTGGCTAACGTGTGTGTATAATCGTAGGTATAGGTTAATTAATTATTTTCACTCTATGTTAAAAATGAAGACTTTTTAGAGAAGTAAAAATTCTTTCTGCGCGATCATACATCATTGTATTCTACAAAATAAAAACCACTATTGCAATGAATGAATTAGGATAGACGAAAATAACTACTAATTTTACTATATATTTATTTAAAAAAATATTTTCTATTTAAATTGCTCTATTTAAAGTCTAATTTTTCTCAAAACTTCTAGACATGGCGCCGATAGCACTGTCATAAATGATTCTGTTTTTTTTTGACGTGATGATTCTATTTTCATTCTGATCGAAGCTTCCAATCAATTATTGAGAAGAAAATTGAGATTGGCCTGATAGTTACTTCCAGCTGTTTCCTGGCTTCCTTGGCTTTAATTTTGTCCGACTAACTCAATTAATTATGGTTTTTGACGTTTTTATGTTCATACGATGCACTATTGCTTATATAGAAAAAAAAATGATAAATTATACTTTGTCTCCTTCTAGTGTAATTCATTTTAAATGAATTTTTTTTTTCATATATTCTTTATAACTTTGGTTTACATCTTCTATAATCCATATATCTTTTTTTTGGGACCAACCATATATCTTTTTTTCAAATAATATAATTAATTTCATGAAAAATTTAAGCGTGTAAAAAATTGACTGTATAAATTCAGTATAAAAATAAATGCTCTCTTTTAACTTCATCCTCGTGAACTTCTTGTATAATTAAGTTTCACTAAAATTTGAGTTGGGGTGAGCATTTTTAAATTTTATTATCTCTAGCGTCTACTATATCACATGACACTTGTGTTAAAAAAAATGTGTATGCAGATTTCAATGTTAGGCAATAAGGATATTGTTGGAGAATATATATAGAATTGGGACCAAATATAAAAATATTAGTTAAAGGAGGTTTATTTTTATACCAGAAAAGTAAAGTGGTTTATTTTGAATAATGTTACAAGGCCAAGGACATAACGATTTTCTAATGCGTGCAACCTTGCACGCGTTAAAGTGTATTAAATATCTATATTTCAATTAATATAATATAGTTAATTAATTGTGATTCCTTCAAAAATATGATTATCTCTCTCGTATTAATTTTGTCGATTTTCTTGCCATATAGTATCTCTCTTTCTACTAAAAAATAATATCTATTTTTTTTGCTCAAAATAAATTATCTTATTTGATTCTTACTTTTATTGTCTGCACCTTCCTTTTTCAAGACCCTCTTTATTTTTTATGGCTTTTCTATATTTTTCTCCTTCTCCTATATATTTTTATTTTTATGAAAATAATATTATATTGTTTATGGATCACGTTAGAAATAAAGAAATACTAGTTTACAACTTTAGAAATGCCATATTATTTTCCAATGCAAAAAAGCAGAAATACTATCTTAATTAAACTTTAAAAATAGAAATACTATATTATTTTTATGGATGCATATGTCACTTTCATATAATATTACCGTGCATATGTCACTTTCTTAAAATCAGTACTTTCTTAGACATATTTAACTATTTTTGTATTTGTGAAAATATAAAAATGAAGTAGTACTTTAAGAAATACTGGAATTGTGACTTTCATAGCAAAAATTCCATTTCATAAAAGCGAAACATAATCTCAAACATAAAAATTTAAAAGAAAATATATCATCAACCTCGAAAAATAAAGTATGTTGTGAGAAACATCAGTTTGCCAATTAGGGCATCATTTTATTTTTTGAGGTTTAATGAGATATTTTTATATTCTACTTGTTTATTTTTATATTTTATTGGATTTTAAGAAAGTAACATATGCACCCATAAGAAATAATATAGTATTTCTTTTTTGGTTTAAATAATATAGTATTCCTTATTTTTATAGGAAAATAATATAGTATTTCTTAAAGTAGTAAATTAGTGCATTTATTTATTTCTAACGTGATCCATAAAAATAATATAGTATTATTTTCATAAAAATAAAAAAATATAGGAGAAAGGAGAAAAAATTATAGAAAAAGCCATAGAAAGAAAGAGAGGTCTTGAAAGATAGGGTGCATACAGTAAAAAGCAAGAATCAAATCGTTATTATTTTTTGGTAGAGAGGGATATTAAAGGGGAGAAAAAATCCATAAAATTAATAAGAGATATAATCATATTTTTGAAGAATTGCAATTAATTAATTATACTACATTAATTAAAAATTTAGATATTTAATACACATACTTGGCGTTCAAGGTTATGCAGCGTTAGAAAAATCGAAGCACATAATTATCATAAAGATATTGCTTTGACAGTTTAAGTAATATTGTTGTGGTCAAAAGAAATATTGAATCTTGCATAGGTAACATAAACATGAGTTTCGGTTCCCAATTGTAAAATAAAACACATTATCTTTTCCTCCCATGTCAGGAGAGAAACCTAAGAAACTTTGTGTAACACCCTATTTTGACATGGCTTTATAATAATAATAGTCTATATTTTAAGCAAATACACATTATATTTATTGTTTTAAGGTTTACAAACATAATGTACATACAAGTCAGATACAATCCCACACCCACATGAGTGACAAACTTTCTTGAGTCGTGACATAAATATCCATCTTACCTTCTAAGCGAGTTACCCAAAAACTTTCCAACTTCGAGTTCTGAGTTGTTCTTGTACATACATTTATTTAATAACATATAATAGAAATACACAAGAAAATATTGTGGTAAGATATCCATTAACATCCATCAAACAGGAAAATAGCATAGTAGAGTATTGTTATCATACACAATATATCATCACAATCATCAATATACTTGTCGTCACGATACTTAAAATTCTTAAGATCGTGATTACAAACCAAACCATTCACGGATCGTCACACTAACAAACTCGATCACACGGTCACAAATCACATCGTACTTTGATACCACAATCGACACAGTCATCGGTCTTTCAGGCTCGATTACGACCCCTGGACCCGGACCACCAGGACATTTTAGGCTCAATTACCAGCCTTCTTGTCCTAGAGATTTCAGGCTCATTTCGACCCTCTTGACCAAATCCATCATTTGAATATTACAAGCCATTGCGCCTACTCCATGGTGATCACCAATCTCGGGCTCGAATAAGATAAGTTGGTTTGTCACTGGAAACATATCTTGTTATGCTACCTTCTCCGATCATTGGTTATGGTATCCCATACTACCATACTCAATTCTAGGAGTAAGGCAACTAATAACTTAGTATTTTTACGATCGATTATTAAGCGCTATTATAGAATTAAGCGTCGTATTTATGCTATAATACGCAGATTGTTTGTTCTCTAAGTAAGTGATTTAAATAAATCAAGAGCTAAATATACTTGAGAATTAATATTTTATATTAGTTCATGATTAGGATATCGTCAAAAAATTCTAAGCGAAGTTTAAATAATTCGAATCATCGGGCGATTTCTGCATGGAATAAAAATTCAAATGAACCTCGAATTCGATGAGAATTGAATCGTAACTTGCCATGATTATTTTTTTTAGTGTTTGATATGATTTTAATTATTTATAATTAAATATAATCACGTGGTGAATTAATTTCTCGTTAAATTAATTTTCGGGAATTTATCGGCGGGAAAAATTAATCGGTAACACGGTTAATTGATGCCGAATTTTAGTAATCTTTAGACTCTAGAATTAGAGGGTAATCATAAGATGTGAGATTAGATGGGTAGAATAGTTGATGGAAATAGTATTTTATTTATGAGTGGTGTCACATTAGTGTGACTAGTTTTTACTATTATTATTTTTTCCTTAATTCCTATTGGCTAGAATTTTTATTAAGTGAATAAAAGAGCCAAACCCTCCCCATCAGCCCCATAACTGACCCCCCACTCTCTCACTAACCTCAAACCATCATCTTCTCCAAACTCTAGAAAGAAGCTCTCCACCCATCAATGGAGGCTTCACCCAAAAACCTAGCTCCATAATCTCTTTTCTTCATCATCTTGTGAGCTACTTCCTATCATCTTCATCACCATCATTATCATCATCCATTCAGCAAGAGAAGAAGCAATTTCTGCCTTGAATAGCCCCCTTGGCATGAGCTACTAGGAGAAGAGGTTGTGAGTTTTCTTTGTTGCATGCCTTAATTTCTTGCTTGTTTCATGTCTTGGATGTATTAGTTTGTATATAAGCAAGGTTGATGATCATTTGGAACCCTTGAACAGCCCCTTTAGGTCGTGACTTAGTAGGAGGGAGTAGTGATGGTTTCTTTTGATGCATGTCTCCTTTTATGGCTTAAATGGCATGTCTTTGTGTTGGTGTTGTTGTTATTGTTGATAGTTTTTAATTAGAAGCATGATTAGGTTGTTAATAATGAAATTGTAGCCTTTAAGGTGATAATTGGTGGCTGGAATTTCTGTTTTAAAGTTAGAATATATGTGTTAAAGAGTTTAATTATGTTTAGACTTGATGCATGTGATTAAAAATGAGAACTAGTGGGTAAAATGGGAAAGAATAGATATGAGGGACTAACAGAGCATGCTGGAAATTGATTTAGGTTTATTTTTCAAGTGTTAATGATGCCATGATCATAGTTTAATTGTTTTGGATTTAAGTATTAAAATGAATCAATAGTAGTGTTGGTATTAATTTTGGGGTAATTGAAAGATTTTTGGAAAAAACTATGTAGTGGCAGAGGCCTAAGGAAAGAATTGGAGGATAAAAATTGTGTTTTGTAACTTTATTTTAATTGTTATTGGTATGTGTTTTGGTATTGAAAATTATTTGATGAAAGGATTTTAAATAAAGAGATGAATGTGAAGTGTTTTGAAAATCTTTTGACTTTGAGTATTAAGGAAATAGTTTGATGTTGATGCCTTGGAATGTAAGTAATTGACTTGAAATTGGCTTGATTAAAATGATTTGAATCAAATGATTTGAATCAAATGAAAATTGGAAGGTTTTCTTGAAAGCGTTATTCTTGAAGTTTTGGAAAATGATTTTTAGAGCATGTTTTAAAGTGTGCTTGAAACTATGCTCGGTGAAACAAAAAAAATTGCTAAGTATGATTGCTTGGGTAGGAAAGGAATAGGCTTGAGAACCTAAGGTTGTTGAATATAGTCTATAGAAGTGTGCTAAGATTCTTTGTGGTGATAGGACTTGCGAGTTCAGGATTCGTGCAGCGGAATCGAAGCGTCGATCTTCTACGCTAGTGGGCGACTTTGGTAAGGGCAACTCTTAGAGCATTATCTAAGGCTTTTATTTTATATGTCCTTGTGTAAGGGCAATTTTAAAACAAAGAAGTCTGAGAACCTCGGGGTTCAAAGTGAGGTTACGTAACCTCTTCGATTATTATCTTTGTGTTTTTCAGAGTCTATCGTGGGTATTTGAGTAAGAGGTTGGTCGCATGACTGACCCCCACACTTGTATGCTTACCTCTTTGTTAACTCCCTGAGTTGCGGAGGATGAAGCGAGTTTAGTCGATGTTTGATATGTTGTGATTGTATGAGATGTGAATTACTTATGCTTTTTATCTTTCTTGTATTGCGTCACCTTTGTATTAAACTTCTTTGTGAAATTATTTAATATGCGATTGAATAATTTTGAGAATTTCTTATGCTGCTTATATTGTTGAATTGCTCTTGCTATAAATTATTTGATATGCAGACGAATAATTATGCGAATTGCTCTTTGAATTTCGTATGCGGCGAATTATTCATCGAGTGTGAGAGCTTAGTCAGTCGTCGAGGCGTTTTTGAAATTTGTGGCGGAAAAGCGAGGTGTTAGGTCCCCTTCGTTTATGGTGAATTAGCTAGCGTCGCGGCGTTATGGGCTGGGTGAATGTCCTAGGGAGGCGAAGATCCCAAAGCTACGGTGATATTGATGGATAGTGTGGCGTCTGCTTTCCAGGAAAAATTTGTCGAAGTGTCGAGAAAATGAGTGCGTGAGTCGAGTCTTGGCGAGAGTTTTGAGTTGAGCCTTATGAGCTGTATACAATCTTGTTTGCTTATTGCTTTATGAATTGTTATATCTTGATTCGTTGAAAGTTGACCACTTTCAGTGGTACCTTGATTCATGATAGCTACCAGGTGATGGCAAAGCGTCTTGATTAGGCGATGCGGGCGTCAGGAGATCATCTTTGATTTCCCCAGACATCGGCGACCCACGATGATGAGTTTGACCCCATCTCTCGCCGTGTTGTATATCTTTGAGATATTATGCAGACTTTCAAAGAAGGGCGGTGTTCTTTGTAGGCGAGAGGTGTCCTGGCGTATAGTGAGCTTTCCTATCCCTAGGAGCACTACTTCCAGACTTCTTTGCCAGAGCTAGAGGCGAGGACCAAAGTCAAATGGGCCGCTCGCAAGAAGTGTGATTTGTGAGGCGGTAAGGCGTCTACCTCGAGCGGTGTTGTTGAGTCCTCTAGTAGGATCGGGTTCTCCTTACATTGTTAGGACCCCCACCCCAGTGGATCCACCTCACATTTGCGTGGTGTGCGGAGAAGGTGGATTGTCTGGGCTAGATCGAGCGAGATGTGATTCTTTGGAGAAGTATATTCCCGAGAGATGTGCGGAAGGCGTGCCTCTGGCGGCTTTTGTGCTCGACTTAATGACGAGGACCCGATGGATAGCGAGGAGGAGGAGGATCCATCGAGATCTGGATAGTTACACATGTAATCTTTGTGTTGTCATTTCTTTGTTATATTTCTTTTTGGGAAGGCTGTAGTACATGTCTTTTGTGTATAGTTTGTGGGTGATCGGTCGGGCTAGTGATGTTTTGTTGATACAAGAGTAGGCGGTGGCTTTACTTTTGGGCGACCCCTGCGGGTCTGCCAGGAGTGCCCAGGGTATGATCACTCTTGCGAAGGTATTCATATCATAGGTGTATTCTCTCATACATTACTACTTTGTTTCCTTTTGTGTGTACTGTGTATGATGGATATATATATATATATATTGTGTATGTATGCATTTCTAGTATGTAACTTATGTCTAGATTGTACCATGTTTGAAAGCTTATTTGTAAGTACTGCAATGCGTGTAACTACGGATGATGTTGTTTTAAAAAAGCATCTGTACATTTTCCAAAGGACACAAAGTACCGTTTTAAAAATTCATCGCATCTGAGTTTAGTTTTAGTTTAGTAGCGGTCAGGAAGCGGGTCGTTACAAGGTTAATATTCGAGCGGTTGAGTTCTAGCAGGATTTGTGCATAGGAAATTTGGCGGTCAGTGTCGAGTTGTGTCTGTTGAGTGATTAGATGTGATTGTATTGTTATTGTTTCTTTGAGTGAAGCGGTTTATGCCAATTGTTTGAATTGTTTCTTGATTGAAGCAATGTGTGTTAACACATCACTTGTTTGTGAGTTTACAGCGAGGTTTTGGATTTTGAAATCTAATGTCACCTCGCGAGAGACCTGGCCGGATCAGATAACTCGACATGGAGCGAGCAATTGAGCAATAGCGGAAATGGCGGCGGCTATGGCTTAATAATCATTGCTACTGACTCAGCGATCTAATGCTATGGCCCAATGACCCGGTTTTGGCCCGGCCGAATCTGCACTAACAACAAAGAGGCGAGCGGAATCACGAGAGGCAAGAAGATTAGCGGATTTTGGAGCTTATGACCCGCAAAGTTTTTCAGAACCAAATCCGGATAAAGCGGATCTATGGATGCGGGAGATAGAAGATCTTGAGGCACGTCATTATCTGAAGAATGTTAAAGTGGACTCATGACCTACTTGTTGCTTGGAGATCTTGAAGTATTGGTGGAAGGAGTAAAGCGGACTTTGGCGGCGAGCGTCGTGAGATCACTTAGGAAGTTTTTCGCGGGAGATTCTTGGATAAGCACTTTTACGACCTTTGCACGGTGAGAAAAGCGAGAAGTTTCTTTGACTTCTGACAAGGTAGCATAGCGGTGTCGAGTATCTTTGCCAAGTTGAATCACTTGCTAGGTACTTGATCAGATTACATTCTGGCGACCGGGGATGGTTGGCGAGAGATTCGATGAAGGCCTAAGATTCGATATTGAAGTCGGTGACATCTCTAAGAATCGAGAATCTTCAAGCTGATTGTGAGTGTGTTGAGATGGAAGTTATGAGAAGCGCCCAAGAGAGTGGTATTGGCGGACGGTGAGACCCGAGCACGAGGCGAAGGTTTGCTCGAAGAAGCTTGGCATAAGCCGTATAAATCGACCCCGAGGAACAACAACAAGAAACGATGTCGCGATGGCCCGAAATTCAAGGCGAAGTCGGACTATGCCGATGTGACTTATTCTGGTGCGGGAAGCGGACACTATGCGGCATTTGTAATGTGAAGGAGGATGTATGCTTCAAATGCAAGCGGGACACGCCGCGAGGATTGTTCGATACCTAAAAATTTGAGAACGGCAATGCAGCAAAGGCTAAAGGAAAGCGCTTAGATGGCTAAAGGCAAAGTCTTACGCATGAGTGGAGAAAAGTAAGCCAGGCCCGATGACCTCGTCGGGAGGCTGTGAGATTGAGGTAAACCACTATCTGTTCTTTTTGATTAGGTGCAACTCATTCCTTTATTTCCTTGGATTGTGTAGGCAGTTTGAAATTATTGTAGGCCTTTACCGCTTGAACTAGTAGTTACTACATTTGCTAAAACCTTGGTTACCCAACTTTGCATGCCTTAATTGTGTAGTGGTCATTGAGGGTAGAAAATTTGTGGTTAATTTGGTGCATTTACCACTTAAGGGTCTAGATGTCATTCTCGGGATGGATTGGTTGTCTCACCACCATGTCCTTTTTGGTGTGCCCGAAAAAGCAGTGGTTTTCAGGCCTCGGAATTTCAACTACCTATCTGTTAATCACATTGGTGTTTCATTGAAAGAGGAACTTCGAGGAATACATGTACTTAGCTAGTTGAAGTTTCTCAGAGCTCGAGTTGAAGAATATTCTTGTGGTTTGTGACTTTTTCGATGTTTTCGAGGAAGATGTCTTGGGATTACCGCGTGAGGAAATTGAATTTTCCATTGATTTGCTTCCGATAGCAGGACCGATTTCGATAAGCGCCCTGTCGAATGTCACAGCAGAGATGAAAGAGTTGAAGTCTCAGTTGAGCACTTAGAGTTGAAGCGATTCATACGACCAAGTGTGTCGCCATGAGGAGCCCGGTGTTACTAGTGAAGAAGAAGGATGGGCCGATCGAGGCGTGCGTGGATTATCGCCAACTCAACAAGGTTACTGTCAAGAATCGGTATCCGTTACCGCATATTGATGATTTGATGGACCAACTACGAGGAGCTGTAATATTTTCCAAGATTAACTTGAAGTCAGGTTATCATTAGATTCGAGTGAAGGAAGAGGATATTCCCAAGACAGCTTTCAGGATAAGGTATGGTAACTACGAGTACTTAGTGATGCCATTTAAAGTAGCGAAACGCACAGCGGTGTTTATGGACTACATGAACATGATCTTTCACCCATTCTTGGATCAGTTTGTGGTAGTGTTCATCGACGACATTTTGATTTACTCGAGGAGTAGAGAGGAGCACGAAGAGCATCTACGTCGAGTATTGCAAATACTCCGAGAGAAGCAGCTTTATACTAACCTTTCTAAGTGTGAATTTTGGCTTGAAGAGGTGAACTTTCTCGGACATGTGATAACTAGAGATGGAATAGCTGTGGATCCAGCTAAGATTGAAGCTGTGTTAGCATGGGAACAACCGAAGACTGTGACATATATCAGAAGTTTTGTTGGATTAGCAGGATATTATCAAAGATTTATCGAAGGTTTTTCGAAGATTGTAGCACCCACTCACACGACTTACAAGGAAGGATCGGCGTTTGCTTGGGTGAAGAGTGCGAATCCGATTCAGGAGGCGAAGGAGCTTTTGACAACGGCTTTGTGTTGATTCTTCCCGATCGGAAGAACGCTACGAGGTTTATTGCGATCGTCACACGAGGATTAGGATGCGTCTTTGATGCAACATTGGAAAGTTGTGGCTTATGCTTGAGGCGGCTCAAGCGAGAAGAATTACCCTACGCCGCGATTTGGAGCTTCTGCTGCGGTGGTTTTTGCACTAAAGATTTGGAGGCACTTTACCTCTATAGGAGCACATTCACTTTGTGTACAGCGACCACAAGAGCTTGAGGTACTTATTCGATCGGAAGGAGCTCAACATGTGACGGGGAAGATAGGCGAATTTACGAAGGACTACAACTTTACTTTGGAATACCATCCGAGGAAAGCGAGCGTGGTAGGTGATGCCTTAAGCGGGAAGAAGCGTTTTAGTTTCAGCAATGATGATCAAGGAGTTGGAGATGCTAGAAGTTTGAGACTTGAAGTTGGCGTGAAAGTGTCACCAGGAAATTTGAAGTTTAGAATGCTCACCATTTCTAGAGGATTATTGGAGGAGATTAAGGAGCAGCCAGGCTCATGACAAGCTACTTCAAGAGAAGGTTGGTGATAGCACGAGGAAAAGCAGCGAGTTCAAGGTTGGAGTAGACAACATCTTGAGATCACGATGGGCGTGTTTGTGTACCCAGCGTAAATTTGAGGAAGTTGATTCTCGGCGAGGCACACAAGAGTGGTTTGAGTATTCATCTGGGAGTTCTGAAGATGTATCGAGGACTTGAAGAAGCATTTTTGGTGGCCTGGAATGAAGAAGCAAGCGGCCGAGTATGTGGCTTCTGTCTAACTTGTCGAAGCGAAGGTAGAACATCGGCGACCAGCGAGGGATGCTCTGGCGCTCGGCGTACCCGGTGTGGAAGTGGGATAGCATTTCTATGGATTTCGTCGTGGGATTGTCGAGAACGCGAAGAGGCATGACTCAATTTGGGTGATCGTCGGCCAGATTGACTAAATCGGCACATTTATTGCTGTGAGATCGACATACAGCGTAGAAGGCGTGGAGATCTACATCCACAGAGGTTGTGCGTCTACATGGTGTACGCTTCTTCTATCGTTTCGATCGAGACCGAAGTTCACATCTCACTTTTAGAGGAACTACTGAAGCAATGGGAACGAACTCAAACTTAGCTCGGCATATCACCCTCAGGCCAAGCGGTCGGTGAGAAGAATGATTCAATCACTAGAAGATTTATTCTGGCGTGCACATTGGATCCTGAGAGGGAGTTGGGGCGATGTCTTACCGCTAGTGGAGTTCACCTACAACAACAATTTCCACGCGAGTATCAGTATGGCACCGTATGAAGTGTTGTATGGACGTACGTGTCAGACGCCTCTTTGTTGGTACCAGAATGGTGAGAGTTCTATCGTGGGACCAGACATGATTCAGCAGACTACCGAGAAGATCCGACTGATCAGAGATAGGATGCGGACTTCTCAGAGTCGACAGAAGAGTTATGCAGACCGAAGTCACCATTGCTAGAAGTCGAAGAGGAGAACACGTATTCCTCCAGTCACCCCTATTCTGGAGTTGGTCGGCGATCAAATCCAAGAAACTTACTCCTAAGTTCATTGGACCTTACAGATTCTTCGTTGTATTGGTCGGTGGCATATCAGGTGCTTTACCACCGCCTTGCAAACATTCGGCGTCTTTCCGTCTACGCGATTCTGAAAATATGTTTCAAACCGCTTCTCATGTTATCGGACCAGATATGATTCACATGAAGGGCGACCTATCTTTTGAAGCATCACTGCAAAGATTGTAGATCGAAAGACTAAGCGATTAAGGAACAAGGAGATTCAAGTAGTCAAGGTTGTATGGGACGAAGGCTGGAGATGCAGCGTGGGAGTTGGAAGAGAAGATGAAGAACGATATCGAACTTTTTTGCGATGCATTATCTCACTGTAGTTTCGAGGGCGAAACTATTTTTAGAAGGGAGTATTGTAACACCCGTATTTTTACGATCGATTATTAGCGCTATTATAGTATTAACTGTCGTATTTATGCTATAATAAGCAGTTGCTTGTTCTCTAAGTAAGTGATTTAAATAAATCAAGAGCTAAATATAATTGAGAATTAATATTTTATATTAGTTCATGATTCGGATATCGTCGAAAAATTCTAAGCGAAGTTTAAATGCATAATTCGAATCATCAGGCGATTTCTTATGAGATAAAAATTCAAATAAACCTCGAATTCGATGAGAATCGAATCGTAACTTGCCGTGATTATTTTTTTAGTTTTTGATATGATTTTAATTATTTATAATTAAATATAATCACGTGGTGAATAAATTTCTCATTAAATTAATTTCTGGGAATTTATCAGCGGAAAAAATTAATCTGTTACACGGTTAATTGGCGTAGAATTTTATTAACCTTTAGACTCTAGAATTAGAGGGTAATCATAAGATGTGAGATTAGATGGGTAGAATAGTTGATGGAAATAGTATTTTATTTATGAGTGGTGTCACATTAGTGTGACTAGTTTTACTATTATTATTATTTTCCTTAATTCCTATTAGCTAGAATTTTTATTAAGTGAATAAAACAGCCAAACCCTCCCTATCAGGCCCACAACCCACCCCCACTCTCTCACTAACCTCAAACCGTCATCTTCTCCAAACTCTAGAAAGAGAAGCTCTCCACCCATCAATGGAGGCTTCACCCAAAACCTAAGCTCCATCATCTCTTTTCTTCATCATCTTGTGAGCTACTTCCTATCATCTTCATCACCATCATTATCATCATCCATTCAGCAAGAGAAGAAGCAATTTCTGCCCTTGAACAGCCCCCCCTTGACATGAGCTACTAGGAGAAGAGGTTGTGAGTTTTCTTTGTTGCATGCCTTATTTTCTTGCTTGTTTCATGTCTTGGATGTATTAGTTTGTATATAAGCAAGGTTGATGATCATTTGGAACCCTTGAACAGCCCCTTTAGGTCGTGACTTAGTAGGAGGGAGTAGTGATGGTTTCTTTTTATGCATGTCTCCTTTTATGGCTTAAATGGCATGTCTTTGTGTTGGTGTTGTTGTTATTGTTGATAGTTTTTAATTAGAAGCATGATTAGGTTGTTAATAATGAAATTGAAGCCTTTAAGGTGATAATTGGTGGCTGGAATTTCTGTTTTAAAGTTAGAATATATGTGTTAAAGAGTTTAATGATGTTTAGACTTGATGCATGTGATTAAAAATGAGAACTAGTGGGTAAAATGTGAAAGAATTGATATGAGGGACTAAAAGAGCATGCTGGAAATTGATTTAGGTTTATTTTTCAAGTGTTAATGATGCCATGATCATAGTTTAATTGTTTTGGATTTAAGTATTAAAATGAATCAATAGTAGTGTTGTTATTAATTTTGTGGAAATTGAAAGATTTTTGGAAAAAAACTATGTGGTGGCGAGAGGCTAAGGAAAGAATTAGAGAAGAAAAATTGTGTTTTGTAACTTTATTTTAATTGTTATTGGTATGTGTTTTGGTATTGAAAATTATTTGATGAAAGGATTTGAAATAAAGAGATGAATGAGAAGTGTTTTGAAAATCTTTTGACTTTGAGTATGAAGGAAATAGTTTGATGTTGATGACTTGGAGTGTAAGTAATTGACTTGAAATTGGCTTGATTAAAATGATTTGAATCAAATGAAAATTGGAAGGTTTTCTTGAAAACGTTATTCTTGAAGTTTTGGAAAATGATTTTAGAGCATGTTTTAAAGTGTGCTTGAAACTATGCTTGGTGAAACAAAACAAAAAAATTGCTAAGTATGATTGCTTGGGTAGGAAAGGGATAGGCTTGAGAACCTAAGGTTGTTGAATATAGTCTATAGAAGGGGGCTAAGATTCTTTGGGGTGATAGGACTTGCGAGTTCAGGAGTTCGTGCGAAGCGGAGATCGAGCGTCTTGATACTCGCTTGATGGATGACTTTGGTAAGGGCAACTCTTAGACATTATCTAAGGCTTTTATTTTATATGTCCTTGTGTAAGGGCAATTTTAAAGCGAAGAAGTCGAGAACCTCGGGGTTCAAAGTGAGGGTTCTGTAACCCTTGATTATTATCTTTGTGTTTTTAGAGTCTATCGTGGGTATTTGAGTAAGAGGTTGGTGCTTTGACCTGACCCCACACTTGTATACTTACCTCTTTGTTAACTCCCTGAGTTGCGGAGGATGAAGCGAGTTTGGTCGATGTTTAATATGTTGTGATTGTTTGAGATGTGAATTACTTATCTTTGTTTATCTTCTTTGTATTGCGTTACAACGTATTAAACTTCTTTGTGAAATTATTTAATATGCGATTGAATAATTACGAGAATTTCTTATCTTGCTTATATTGTTGAATTGCTCTTGCTATAAATTATTTGATATGCGGTCGAATAATTATGCGGTGCTCTTTGAATTTCGTATCTGGCGGAATTGTTCATCGAGTGTGAGAGCTTAGTCAGTCGTTGAGTCGTCGAGACTTTTTGGTATGAGCGGACAAGCGAGGTGCTAGGTCCCCTTCGTTTATGGTGAATTAGCTAGGCGTCGCGGCGTTATGGAGCGGAGGTGAATGTCCTAGGGAGGCGAAGATCCCAAAGCTACGGCCCGATATTCGATGGATAGTGCGGCGTCTGCTTTCGAGAAAAATTTGTCGAAGTGTCGAGAAGAAAATGAGTCGTGAGTCGAGTCTTGGCGAAGTTTTGAGTTGAGCCTTATGAGCTGTATACAATGTTGTTTGCTTATTGCTTTATGAATTGTTATATCTTGATTCGTTGAGAAGTTGACCGCTTTTCCGTGGTACCTTGATTCATGATGGCTACCAGGTCATGGCGAAGAAGCGTCTTGGTCCGGCGATGCGGGCGTCGCGGAGATCATCTTTGATTTCCCAGACATCGAGCAGCCGCGGCGTGGAGTTTGACCTATCTCTCGCCGTGTTGTATATCACTGGGGATATTATCTGAACTTTTAGAAGGGCGGTGTTCTTTGTGAGGCGGGAGGTGTCATGGCGTCTGATGAGCTTTCTATCCGGACTATGCGGTGGTTGATGCTTGGCATACCATTGACCACGGAGGCTATGCTAGTCTCTTCTTCGTCACGAGAGGACCCCTTGAGATCCCTAGGAGCACTACTTCCAGACTTCTTTGCCGAAACTAGAGGCGAGGCAAAGTCGAATGGGCCGCTCGCGAAGTGTGATTCGGCAGGAGGCGGTAGGGCGTCTACCTCGAGTTAGCTATTGTTGAAGTCCTCTAGTAGGGCCGGGTTGTCCTTCATTGTTAGGACCCCCACCCCAGTGAATCCACCTCTGTTTGCGTGGTGTGCGGAGAAGCGGATTGTCTAGGAGCTAGATCTGGCGAGATGTGATTGCTTTGGAAGTATATTCAGGAGATGTGCGGAAGGCTGTGCAATGGCGGCTTTGTGCTCGACTTGACAGCGAGGACACGATGGATAGCGAGGAGGAGGAGGATCCATCGAGGATCTGAATAGTTACACTGTAGTCTTTGTGTTGTCATTTCTTTGTTATATTTCTTTTGGGAGGCCTGTAGTATATGTCTTTTGTGTCTGATTTGTGGGTGACCAGTCGGGCTAGTGATGTTTTGTTGATACAAGGTAGGCGGTGGCTTTACTTTTGGAGCTTGACCCCCTGCAGCGGGTGTCTGCAGAGTGCCCAGGTATGATCACTCTCGCGAAGGTATTCATATCATAGGTGTATTCTCTCATACATTACTACTCTGTTTCCTTTTGTACGTACTGTGTATGATATATATATATATATATATATATATATATATATATATATTGTGCATGTATGTATTTCCAGTATGTAACTTGTGTCCTAGATTGCACCATGTTTGAAAGCTTATGTAAGTACTATGTGCGTGCTACGGATGGTGTTGTTTTTTTAAAAAAAGCATGCCGCATTCTGAAGGACACAAAGTGCAGTTTTAAAAATTCATCGCATCTGAGTTTAGTTTTAGTTTAGTAGCGGTCGAAGCGGTGCGTTCTGACGCGAATCCCACACACTAGGGCGACACCCCTCATCTTGGGAATGGCCAAGGCTGTCCACCGTCAGGCGTGGAGTCTCGGGCTTCGGTCGTACCATCGATCATATCCATCTCGGTACACCTACTCCACACTACTTCATTACCATCGATCATATACATCTCGGGTACACCAACCTCGGGTACAACTTGACACGACCATCACCACTATCACAAGGTATCGATGATAGTACTTGCTACTATTATATAGGGATTAAGTAAACCTCTAACTAGAGGCGTCACCCATAACTTTAAAATCATGCATCAGACTCATATATATCATATGCAACTAGCACATAGATATCAAATATAAATCGAGCATCATCAATTATAGTTCATAGTTTACCATACTTAACAATATATAAATTACCCTTAGCATCGCATAAGCAGCTGTCTACTAATCTTATACAAGCATGACCTATGTTGGTTGATAGGTCTCTGTTGACTATCCTTAGCCATAGTACTGCTATGACCCCTACTCACGAGGTGTTGCTACTCACAAACCCCTAATAGGGCTAAGGAACCCTACACACTGCTAGCTACTCTACTACTGTTTTCCTAGAGATTAAGGTATCTTCCCTTACCTAACTTAGAAGAATTTGTCGCGCTCGCGTTCCTCGCGTCTTGAGATCCTCCTCGCCTCCACGCTCTCCCAGGCCCAGAAGAACTTGGGAAGAATGGAGGGTTTAAGCTCTTTATAGGCGAGATGGAGGCTCCCCTCTCTAAATCGACATTGGTCGCGTCGCGGCAACAAGTCCGTCGTGTCGCGATGGCGACTCGAGAATCCTCTTTTCTTTTTGCACCACTTATGCATTCATCATTCCATCGGCGTCGCGATAACTATGGCTCTGGAACTACGACCACGGACAGCGACCACGACACGGACACGGACACGCGGACACGCTAATATAAAAACACGAGGACACGGACACGCTATATATATATTAATTAATTAAATAAAATAAAATATAGCGTCATTTATAATAAATATAAAAGATCTAAATTGAGAAGCAAAATTTATAAATCATCTAAATTGAACACTTTGTTTCATTACAAAAAGATTCTAAAACAAGATATAGTAATAGTCTTTCGCCTAGATCCATCCACCTAGATAAATCATTTATCTATTCACCTTCTAAAAACAAAGTTGATAAGCTTGAATCCTTTTATAATAATTTAAAAGATTCCAAGAAATTTATTTTTTTAAAAAAATTATGATTAGAGTGTCTGAGAAGTGTCCAGTGGTGTCGAGGTTTCCAAGTCAAAAAAATATTTTTAATTGTGACACCGTAAAGGATAGCGGACACGTGTCGTGTCGGTGTCGGCGAGTGTCGGTGTCGGACACGACACGGTTGCGTAGACACAGCATTATGAAGAGGTGTCCGTGCTTCATAGCGCGATGGTACCCTTTGTACTCTCCGTCGCGACGCGACGATACTTATATAGTAAAATTCTGTTTTTGTCCCTCCAGACGATTCTAGGATATCGCAAATCGTCGCGGCAGCGGCGATACTTATATAGTAAAATTCTGTTTTGACCCTCTACTCGATTCTAGGATATTCTAGGCTATTCTAGGCCTTCATTGAGTCATTTTTAAGTCAAATTTAATTCTAACTAGGGTTTTTAATGTCCAATCATTATTTAATCATCATTCTAAAAATTATTCAAGACTTATTTGAAAATCGGGGCGTCACACTTTGCGGTTAGAAGACCACTAACTCATCTTCGAACTTGTTCCTATTCAGAGAATCAATCTCTTATCGAAGCACTATGAACTTCTCATCGGGTGTGCTTTGGCTTAATTTTGTCATCATAAATTGATACGGAATTCTATAATAAAATGGCGTTAACATACCAGCGAGGTCAAGCGAGAAAGAGCTAGTCCTGCATAGCGTGGCGAGCCAAAATTTGAATCCTCGTTAGGAGAGGTGTCCACATTTAGTGTTCGATCATGCCTCGAATATAATTGCCTCCGGTGGAAGATGCCTATGGGAAACCCAAAAAAAAAATAGTGTTAGCATTGTGCTTTTTGTGGAACATATTTATTGTTGGCTTCCGGTTTTGTAGTTTGATAGAAAAACATGTTAATTAGGCACACATAAAATCTAAACTCAGGTGATATTATTGTCTCTCATGTTGTGTATGATTTTAGGAATTTGGAGATTTAGGTTTTTAAAAGTGGGATTTTTATAATTATCAGAAAATTTGGTTCAGGATATTCCCTGACAAGTTTTCCACGAATTTGGTGTATTTTATAATGTTCTTATATATTATGATTATGATACATAATTATGGGCTCATAAAGTTTGACTCAATCACACAACGTCCTTCTTTCCCGCCTTCTCTGTACGGAAGGATCCAACGTCATGGCACGGCCTCAAGGTATATGCGACGTCGTTCCCCGAGTCCTCTGTTGAGGTGTTTGGAATGGAATTCTCTCAAATTCTCAAACTATTTGAAAGCAACAACGAAAGAGCGCTCAAGGGAGGGGTCCACGCCTACCATCTCAGAGACCACTTAAAATGCTTTCATGTAGGCCCCAAGTTTTAGGGTATGTTTGGTATGTGAAAGAAAAATAGAGGAAAAGAAGAGAAAGGAAAGGAAAGGGAGAAGAAAAGAAAATAAGTAGAAAATGAGATGATTGTTTAGTGGTTTGGTTTGAGGGAAAATGAAAGGAAAAAGTAAGAGGAAAGAAAGAAACATATTTGTAAAATGACACAAATATCCTTAAGTAAAATTGAGATACGATAAAGAGATTAAAATAAAAAATAAAATATGAAATAATGAAACATTTTTTTTATTTAAAAAATTACGAGTGATAGAAAAAATTTATGTTAACCGGTTAATTTAATTGCCTAAAAAAAACTGTTAATTTAAAATCAATTTTTATGTATGCAAAATCAATAAAAAACTGAATACAACTCGGTAACAAAAAAAAAATTTGAACACAATTGTACAGCTTATGCGGCACTATCAAAAGGATAATATTGTCATTTTGATTATTTTTCATCTCTCCCACTGACCGTTTCTTCCCAAATTGGGAGGAGCAGATTTTACCTAAGGCTGGTGAAATATTTTCATTCCTTCATGATCTATGGCAATCAAAGGATGGAAGAGATCTAGGGAGCCGTGTTTTCCATCTTTCCTTTTCTTTTCTTCTTATATTATGCACTTCCAAACATAGGGTTAGAATGCAGGTTGGGAGGGGGCAACTTTATCAAGCTACAAGGATACCCATTTCAAAAAGTGTGAAGGGAACCTAATCCCTACTTGGGGTCAAAAGCACGTCATTGAGATAGAAAAAAGGGCAGTTCGATGGTGAGGAAAGACATACATGCTCGAAGCTAGAGGGAGTAGAAAACTCGTAGGTATGGTAGGATAAGTCCTCACGAGTAAGCTGAAAGGCACCCCTCAGAGTTTCCTCTGTACATTGAAGGCCCGAAGGCCATCTGCAACACCTATTGTGGCCTTGAATGTACAATGTCTCCAAAGGAATAACTTGCAAAGATTACCATGAAATTGTAAGCATCAGTAGAATTTTTGTGAAGGTAGCGAGAATGGCAAAGGAAGAAGTAGAGAAACTAGGAGGCAGACAAGCAAACATATAAGGGAGCAAGAGGGCAGAAACAAAGAAGAATAAAAAACAAGCGTCCTTTTCCCCTTGTCTTATAAGACACGCAAAAGGGAACAAAGGAGGATGAGGCATTTGAGATCCCGCCTATTATGGCACGATCGACACACACAATGTAGTATGCAATGTATGAAACAATCATACTCCCAAACTGACTTGAACGTCGAAGGCACTCAATCCCTCACTCAACCACACCTAACCGGAGAGTTTAGAGCATCTCCAATGGTTGTTCCTGGGCTGTTCTTGAGAGCCAAGAACATGTTCTTCTGTTCTACACTATTGGAGTGCAGTGACATGAATGACAGGGTGGAGAACGGTTCTGCTGCAAGAACCCTGAAGAATGCCTGACAGCTCAGAACCAACAACAACAAAAGGTGAACAAAAAATGAGGGAAGCAACCGGGAAAATAAAAGAGGGAAGGAACCAACAGAAAATGGAAAGGAAAACCCCAACTCAAAACTTGAAGAAGAAGAACACAGATCAAATTGAAATCAAACCCAGAAATAAAAAAAAATTAAAAATTAGATTCAACAAAGATGAAGAAATCGAACCCTAAATCAAAAAAATCAAAAAAAACAAAGAGGTGTCAGATCTTCAAATCTTTACCCTCCTCTTGAGATCTTGAATCATCAGATCTTCAAGTCAGGAGTGGAGAAAAATCACAAAAAAGTACCCATGTTCTTGGAGCTGGACGGTGGAGCAGTGGGGTAAAATCTTTACCCTCCCTCGTCGGCCTGGCAGTGGAGTAAGGAGGAGGAAACCATTGCCGTGGGAGATGAGAACAGGGCGGTCGAGTGGGTGAGAAGGGGATAGAGCCGTGGAGGGCCAAGAGGGGAGTGGAGTGACGATCTGATGCGGAGTGAGGGAGGAGGGGAGGTGGTGAAGATCCGATTGGAAGTGAGGGAGGATGGAAGGTGAGGACTGTAACACCCTCAAATTTGAATTATTAGGATCCTATATATTGTGTGTTTATATTGGTAATTTTGTGATAGCTTGTGTGTGTTTGCCCTAATAATTAGTATATTTTAAGGATACTATTTTATGATTATTTTTATTAAATATTAGCCTTGAATTTATTATAGATATTTTAGAATAATAACATATTTTAGAAATAGTATGGAATGATGTTTTCGAAGTGAAAAATGTTTTTTTAAAAATAAATATATATAGATATATGTATGTATAGATGCCTTAATAAAAAATAAATAAAAAGACAAATGGGCCACGTTTTGTTTTGTCCACCACCCACCACCCACGTCTCTGTTTCAATTTTAAACCTCACTATTCATTATCTCCTTCCCGTAGCGACCATTGCGCAAGAAAAAAAAAAGGAACCCTTGTCTCCAACTTCTCTCTTCTTGTTCTCTCATCTTAGACCACGGAAAAATCCCAAAACTTACAACCCAACTCGAAATTGACCATAGAATTCATTTCCGGTCTCTGTTCGTTCAACCGCGACTCCGTTCGTTGCATATATTTTGAGAGGCGAGCTGTAATTTCACTTTTCTGGACACCATAGTTTTCGGTTCGAAAAACGGACGCCATTTTCGGATTCCTCGCGTCAAAACCTTCAAAAAGCACTACTCCTTTGCTTGATTCGGTGAAGTTGACGCCGGACTCCTTGTAACCCCTTTGTCTCGGTATGGCGTTCTCCGGTTACTCTTTTTGCTTCCTTTTGATTTCGTTTTAGCCTTAAGAATTCTATATATATATATATATATATATATATATATATATATATACACATACTGATTGTTACTTTTTCCAGCCGTGTTTTGCTCTTCCGTAAATTTTATCTGTGCTCGTTTGGTGCTCAAATCATCGTTGTTGGCAATTTTCTTTGCTTTGTGATACTTCGAACTTCCTTATTGAGGTAAGGGGGTAGATTGATTCATGAATGATGTGTATTTTGGAATTAATTGAGGCAATTGGGATGTCTTATGATCCCTACGATTCGCGCGGCTTAACGTGTATGAGTACCACTGCCATTGTGATGGGAAAAACATTCTCTAAGTATGATTATAGATTTAACACGACTGAAATGATAGATATATGTTGTTGAACTGTTATTGAATATTGTGATATATTTGATTTTGGACTTGAGATGAATGTGCGTGGTTCTCATGTGTTTATAATTGTTTGTTACTACTCCGTGATGTTTATATATATTATTACAATGTTGTCCATGTTATTATAACTCATGTAATATTGTGATGCATATTGTTATAATCGTGTGTACATTGTTTTAATTAACCTTAAGTTGTTTATATAGTTGTGATGAGCTAGTAATTATATATATGTTATTATAAGTGTATAGTGAGAATTATGCAGAAATTTCTAATGATAAAAAGGGGATTAAATGGCTAAGTTAAAGGCTAGCATTAGATTTAATTAGTCGTGTGAGATTAGTTGTAATTAGAGAAATGATTTAGATAAAAAGAAAATGATGCAACAATTGAAGTAGGAGTTCCTAGATATCTTTGTGTAGACAATTTTGTTAAGAAAAAATATTAAGCTGTAGAAACTAAGTTAAAAGACTTGCTAAATGAATTTTATAAATTCATAGGAGTTAAATAGTGACCCAAACCCCTTAGATTATTGATCACTAATAATTTAGGTGGGATTAGTCATAAGTTTAAAAGGTAGAATTAAAGAAAGGTGGCTTAAAATTTGATGTTGTTAAATAGGATAATTAGTTAGTTCATTCTATGGTTGAGGGAGGCTTGTCGACGTACTGACAAGCGATACCCGTATGATGTTGTTGTTATTAATCACTCGGTGAGTTGATTGACGTTGTTGATATTAATTAATAGACACCTTGTCTGATTATATGTTCATGCATCATGAGGTGTCGTTGGTGTTGTTCTTGGCGGTGAGCAACGTGGATACGTATTAGTGACGGCCACAATGGGCATGGTATCCGGCCTTGCGGGTCGATTCGGTAGAGGGGTCTTATATAAGGGCGGGAGCCTTTGCTAGGCGTCTCGATTATAAGCGGGTCACCCTGACTAGACACTATGCGTTATCATGAGTGGCGGGGGCACCCTCACTCGCTTACCTGAGTTTGGTTGGATCCACATGCATTCTGGAGTAGACGTCAGTTTTAGGATTGCATTGTTATACATGTGTTCATGCATGGTTGCTAATGGTGTTGTTGTTGTTATATATATCATAATGTTGTTGCTGTTAAGTATAGATGTTGTTGTATGCGCATTGCTTAGTTGATTCCTATACTGTTAGTACCATTCTTGTATGTGATTTCTAACCCATTCTTGTGGCTACTCATGTGCCATTGCACATGTTTAGATGACGAGCTTGCAGGTGAAGATGATGATGTGGTGAGGTGATTCTGGATGTGATCGCCACGTAGATTAGGATTTCCGTTATTTCTTTGTTATGGATTTGTTTAGTTAGTTGTTGTTTCTTTGATTTAATTATTTAGAAATTGACTCTGAATAGTTGTGACATCGGGGTATTCGTTGTTATTTATTTCTTTTAATTGACATTGTATTCACTTTGATTTTATTAGCAATGTTAATTGTTGAGCGTGATGACTCTACCTTGTTTTAAATTTTTATTTGATCGAAAATTTACTGCATGTTGTTTTACTATATTTTATTCTTAAAATATCACATGCGGGTAGAGGGTGTCACAAGGACGTGTTCGAAGTCGGAGGGAGGAGGGGTGGCGGTGATGTGCTGATACGGAGTGAGGGAGGGGGAGCTCGTTGTGAGGGGAGGAGGTGAGCTCGTTGGACCTGAAAGGCCAGTGGTTTGTGAGAGCAGAAGAGAAGAAATGAGAGGCTGAGAAAAAGTGTTGGAAATGAGAGAGGAAGAGAAAGGGGTTTGAGTTGTGTGTCCGAGAGAGACGTTGAGAAGGTGCATGTATTATGCCTGTTGGTCAATTGATATCCGTTTGAGAGAGTAAAAGTGGGTAATGTGATTGTCCATTATAAAGAAAATTTGTAAAATTTGTAATGTTTTTATTTTTATTTTGTATTTATTATTTTATAATTAAATTATATATGAATTAAAATTTTAATTTGAAATAAAAAAATATAAATATAAATAATAAGTGGGTTCAACTGTGGGATCCACTTAAGAACAAAAAGATTGTTCTTCCATTAGAGTGAAAAATAAGTTTTGTTCTTAGATCCTATATGACATATTTGGTCCCAAAAAAGTGACTTAAGAACGAAAACTTGGTTCTACTATTGGAAATGCTCTTAGAACCTTGGACCAATGCTCGAAGTTCCAAACCAGTATTTGGGTCACTGAAAACTTTGAATAGAGCATTAATCATTGGAAAATATAATTTAAAAGCATTAAAAAATAATGAGTATGACAATGCATACAGTTGGGATATTTTCACATATGCCTTGCAGACCGCCGTGTTTAGGATAAATATACAATTAGGGATAGGATATATATTTTCACATATTTTCTCTTCTGAAAATTATCATACAAATATATACATATATCCAATAATAGTTGAATGTAATGGGAATAGATAGTGATTTTAAGGGCTTGTTTGGGAGTTTGGAGGGGATGACTTAAGACTAATAATTTATTAGTAATATGGAGAAAAATTACCTTCCGAAAGTCCTCTCTCATAGTTCATTTTTTCAGTTCCGCGGGAACTCAAAAAATGAACTAAGAGAGGACTTTGGAGGGTAATTTAGAGAAACTCAAAAAAATTAACTAGAAGAGGACTTTTGAGGGTATTGGAGGTTAATTTTTCTTAGTATTACTAATAAATTGCTTGTTATAAGTCAACCCCTCATTTCCCTTCCCCTCCGCTCCAAACTCCTAAAAAAGGCCCAAAGTAAATTTTGACCAACACATCGAATTGAACATGGAAATAAGACCAGCCTCAGCTTTGGCTAAAAGATATGAAATGGCCAGCGGGACCATAATTGAAGATGTGGGCCTTGAGGATCGGCGACAAATGAGGCCCAAGGTGTGGAGGGTGTATGTGAGGAAGAATAGAGGGCTGAATAGGAGAGATGAGGTGGCAGGGAGTGAGGGGAGTGGAAAGAATGCATGATGCATGTTTCTGTTATAAGGGAATGGGGGTGGAGAGAGAGAGGGTATCCAGAAGAATACTTTTCTGTAGAGTCAGAGAGTTGATTATTCTCTGTGGAGCATTGCTCTGTGGGTAGAAGGGATCATGTCCTTCTGCTGATTTCACTTTATCATCAATAATATTCCATTCTTTTTCACTATTTCATTGCTTTCCTTTGCTGCCATATCTGTTTGTGGTCTCAGGTTCCCAACATTTGGTCCGACCTGCTGGATCGTGTTTGAGAAAGAGATCTCGACTAGGACCGGCGCAATCGTAGAAGCGAATGCCACCCAAGAAGATGGAGACTAAGATCGCCGTACTAGAGAATGAATTGACGTCGCTCAAGGTCTCTTTTGCCGAGCAGTTTGCCAAAATGCGAGCTCAAATGAAGGAGGACCAGGAGCGTTTGTTTTCACTCATCACACAAAACAAGGAGAACGATGATGAGGACAAATCGGTGAAGAAAGGTCCGGAAGATGAGCGTTCCAGTTTTTCGGAGCACGATGAAGTCAAGAAGTTGAATAGGAAGTTACAGGGGGACACGCTCGACAAATTCCGTCGTTCGGTCAAGAAAATTGAGCTGCCTATGTTCACCGGTGAGGACCCTACAGGGTGGATCGCCCGTGCTGAGGTCTATTTCCGGGTCCAGAACACAAGCCTAGAGGTGAAGGTTAGCTTGGCTCAACTCTGGATGGATGGATCTACCATCCACTTCTTCAAAGCCTTGGTTGATGACGAAGATGATCTAACCTGGGAAAGATTTAAAGGCAGCTCACGATAGAGAGGTATGGAGGAATTGGTGAGGGGAATATCTTTGAGCAACTCTCTGCGATTCAGCAAGATGGAAGTGTGGAAGACTACATCTGAGAGTTTGAACGGCTTGTAGCTCAGGTCGACCGCCTACCGGACGCTCAGTTTGCTGGGTACTTTATCCATGGCTTGCGAGAAGGGATTCGAGGTCGAGTGCGTAGTTTGAAGTCACTCGGATCAATCTCTCGTTCGCGTCTGATGAATCTCGCCAAGGCAGTGGAAATCGAGATCTGAGGAGGAGGAATGGTGGAAGCGGGTCACATGGGGCCGGAGTGCGAAAGCGGGTCCAAGGGCCACGGTGGGCGGTCCTCTGCAAACCCCGATTCTAATCTGGATCCGGACCCACTAACTCGGGTCGAACTTCAAATAGCGATTGGGTTTATGTGAAGGGGGCTCGAGACCACGAACAAGGGGAAATGGGCGAACCCCAGGCAGAGCGAAAGTGAGAGAAGCAGAAGTGGACCTCGAGATCGGGGGGTGAGGCATCTTTCTCCACATGAGGTCGCAGAGAGGCGCCAGAAGGGGCTCTGTAACAAGGGGAAATGGGCCGAACCCCAAACCCGAGCCCAGAAGTGAGAGAAGCAGAAGTGGACCTCGAGATCGGGGGGTGAGGCATCTTTCTCCACAGGAGGTCGCAGAGAGGCGCCAGAAGGGGCTCTGTTTTAGATGCGGCGGCTCTTTCCACCCGCGTCATCAGTGTCCAGATCGACAGTTGAAGATTATGTTAGTGGAAGATGAGGATTCCGATGGAGGGGAAGCGGCGGTTATGGTTGCCGGAGAGGAAGAGAACGAAGTTGTTGAAGGGGAAATGAGTGCGATGTACTTGATGCGTCTGGGGACTGAATCAGAGACCAAAAAGGGTGAGCCACGCATGATGAAGCTGAAGGGGAGTATCCACGAAGTTCCCCTACTCATTCTGGTTGACAGTGGTGCGACCCACTATTTCATTTCTCGCAAACTAGTAAAGGCGTGGGGCTGGCCTGTGGAAGATACAGCACCGTTGCGGATCAAAATGGGAGATGGATACAAAGTCATGTCACGAGAGTGTGTAGGAATGTGGTCTTTGGAGCTAGCGGATATGGAGGTGACTCTTGTGGCGTGGCTATTTGACTTGCATGGTATTGATGTTGTTTTGGGAATGACATGGTTGTCTTCTATTGGTGAAATGTGGGTGGATTGGGCAGAGCACATCATGCGATTTCCAATAAATGGGAAGTGGGTGGAACTAAAGGGAGAGAAACCAGGAAAGGTGAGTGACCAAGCTCTGCAAAGTATTCTAGGAGGGCCTAACACGTGGTTTGGGTCCTTTAGGTCTACTGAAGGAATTAAGAAGGAAAAGGAAGATGATATGGGAGGGTTGAACAAGGGTTTGGACCCAAAACAGTACAAGGCAGTGCTAGAGTTATTGTCATAGTTTCAGGAGGTGTTCAGGGATCCCCAGGGTTTGCCTCCTCAGAGGAACCATGAACATGCCATTCACTTGGTCCAGGGACATGGCCCGGTGAATGTTCGTCCCTATCGATACCCCTACCACCACAAGAATGAAATTGAAAAGCAGGTGAGAGAGTTGTTGCAGGTCGGGGTCATTAGGCACAGCCAGAGTGCTTATTCCAGCCCGGTAATATTGGTCAAAAAGAAAGACGGGTCGTGGCGTATGTGTGTAGACTACAGGGCCTTGAACAAGGTGACTGTACCGGATAAATTCCCCATTCCGGTAATAGATGATTTGTTGGATGAACTACATGGTGCCCGTTACTTTTCCAAGCTTGACCTCAAGTCCAGTTACCATCAAGTGAGGGTTCGTGGCGAGGATATTCATAAGACGGCATTTCGGACTCATGAGGGCCATTATGAATACCTCGTGATGCCGTTCGGTTTGATGAACGCTCCTTCCACTTTTCAAGCCCTTATGAATGACATTTTCAAGCCAATGTTACAGAAGTTTGTGCTGGTGTTTTTCGACGATATATTGGTGTATGATCCCACTTTGGAGGTCCACCTTAGCCACTTGCAGAAGGTGCTTCAGGTTCTATTTGACCAACAGTTGGTTGCTAACAAGAAGAAGTGTTATTTTGCCCAGATATCGGTAGAGTATCTTGGGCATATCATTTCAAATAAAGGAGTAGCAATGTATCCTGGCAAAATCGAGAGTGTGCTCCAATGGCCACCACCGACGAATGTGAAGGGAGTAAGGGGGTTCCTTGGCCTGACTGGCTACTACCGCAAGTTTATCAAGGACTACGGGAAGCTGGCCCGTCTTTTAACAAACCTGACCAAGAAAGACAATTTCAAATGGGGAAAGGAAGAGTCCTGACTTTCGAGTTGCTTAAGAAAAAGGTAACAACGGCCCCTGTCCTGGCATTACCAAATTTTAGTAAGGAATTTGTAATTGAGAGCGATGCTTGGGCAATGGTTTGGGAGCAATTTTGATTCAAAATGGGCGACTGTAGCATTTTTAAACAAGGCTTTAGGAGACCGAAACCTTACCAAATCTGCCTATGAGAAGGAACTTATGGCCGTGGCTCTGGCAATTCAACATTGGAGGCCACATTTGTTGGGAAGGAGGTTTACGGTATGTCTGAGACCAGGAAGAGTGCAAGCAGTTGCTACTCTGAATCACCACTATGAATCACCAGAATTGGGCTGCCAAATTGCTCGGGTATCAATTTGATATTGTGTACAAACCCGGGTTTAAGAACAAAGGGGCTGATGCTTTGTCACGTATGTATGACCCTGCTGAATTCTCAGCCATGAAATCCATGCCAGAATGGTTAGGAGGGAAAGAATTGGTGGCTGAAGTCCATGAGGATGAGACATTGAAGCCCATTATTGCAGCCTTGCAGCAAGGTCAGGTGACGAGCCAGGTTTTCTTACAATCAAGGAGTCTTGTTATATGAAGGGAGACTAGTGGTGTCGTGACCTCTCATGGATACCAACTCTGCTGCGGGAGTTTCATTCTACCCCCAAGGTGGACATTACGGTTTCTTTCGCACGTGTCGAAGATTGGCTGCAAACCTCTCTTTGGATTGGTATGAAAAAATCGGTCTGGCGATTTGTCCAAGAATGTGACGTTTGTCAGCGGCAAAAGTATGTGGCGGCGACTCAGGGTGGCCTTTGCGACCTTTGAACATTCCGGATCAGATTTGGGAGGAATTGTTTATGGATTTTATCATCGGGCTAGCAAAATCTAAAGGGTTCGATGCAGTCTTTGTAGTAGTGGATCGGTTGTCCAAATATAACCATTTCATCCCATTAAAACACCCTTACACTGCACGGCTATTGGCTGAAGTGTTCACCAAAGAGATTGTCCGTTTGCATGGGGTCCCAGTGTCCATTGTCAGTGATCGTGATCCTATTTTCGTTAGCAATTTCTGGCGTGAACTGTTTAAATTTCAGGGAACTCAGTTGAGGATGAGCACGGCATACCATCCTCAAACGGATGGGCAAACGGAGGTAGTCAATCGTTGTTTGGAGACCTTCTTGCGATGTTTTATCGCCGATCAACCCAAGACATGGGTGTTGTGGCTACCTTGGGCGGAGTACTGGTATAACACCACGTTCCATGTATCCACTGGCTCTACCCCGTTTGAAATGGTGTATGGGAGACCCCCTCCAACTTTCATTAAGTTTCTGCCTAGAGAAACTAAGGTAGAGGCAGTTCATAGAGATTTACTGGATCGGGATGAGGCTTTGCGTCAATTGAAATATCATTTGCAGCGAGCTCAAGCAAGAATGAAGATTTAGGCTGATCATAAAAGACAAGACAGAAGCTTTGCGGTTGGAGATTGGGTGTTTTTAAAGCTGCGTCCCCATGTGCGTGATCGGTCGAGGCGAATCCATCCCAACCTGGCTCCCCGCTCCTCCGGTCCCTTCCAGGTGCTTGAGAAGGTAGGGGCGGTCGCATATCGCTTACAATTGCCTGAGACAGCCCGCATTCATCCGGTGTTCCATGTGTCCTTACTCAAGAAGGCTATCGGGAATTATACGATGCGAGAGGAACTTCCTCGAGGGTTGGGCGGTCTGATGTCTTGAATGGGAACTTGTGGCGATTTTGGCTAGCGAGTCATTCCCAAGAGGGTGAGTTAGTGAAGCAAGTACTTATCCGTTGGAAAGGTAAAGGCTGTAGAAGAGGCGACTTGGGAGGGCGAATTTAACATCCGCATGACCAGTTTCCTAAACTCCAGCTTGAGGACAAGCTGGTTCTTCAAGGAGGACATAATGACAGGACCGTAATTGAAGATGTGGGCCTTGAGGATCAGCAGCAAATGAGGCCCAAGGTGTGGAGGGTGTATGTGAGGAAGAATAGAGGGCTGAATAGGAGAGATGAGGTGGTAGCGAGTGAGGGGAGTGGAAAGAATGCGTGATGCATGTTTCTGTTATAAGGGAATGGGGGTGGAGAGAGAGAGGGTATCCAGAAGAATACTTTTCTGTAGAGTCAGAGAGTTGATTATTCTCTTTGGAGCATTGCTCTGTGGGTAGAAGGGATCATGTCCTTCTGCTGATTTCACTTTATCATCAATAATATTCCATTCTCTTTCACTATTTCATTGCTTTCCTTTGCTGCCATATCTGTTTGTGGTCTCAGGTTCCCAACAGTAACTCAATGCTTAAGAAAAACATTAATTTCATTCAATCAAATATCAATACTTCATTTCATCGTAAGGTACTTGAAGAAATATTTATATCCTGAGAATAATAATAATCTAACTAAATACAGAATTCTAACCAGATATTAATTTTCTAGAAACAAATAAAGATAAGAAAAATCCTTGTGTCACAAATAAGATAATATTCCTCAAAATAAAGAAAGATATCAAAATCCCCAAAATAATAAATAACATAAATATAAACATCCTAAATTATATTGCATAAAATCACAAATTTATCACTATTAAAAATAATTAAATTAATAAATCATCCTATGCAATAACAATACTTGAAAACTATTCTGATAAACATTCTCCTCCACTCAAGTGAGAAACTTTCCTCAACCAAGAGTTCATGAGAACTGTTATCAAGTAAAAAATCCCATGAAGTTCTGAGAGTTGGAAAGCAAAAAAGCAAACTATGCAAAAAAGCAAACTATGCCGCGTCCTGCATAAGTCTACTAAAACAAAACTAAAAAAAATAATTAGGCCATCTTCTGTTTAATCAAGTCTTCTCAACAAGTATTCTACCTGCACTTCTTTTGTGAGAGGCATTATCCAATCTTCATAAAGATTGGCAATCAAACTTGGCTCGATTTTATATACAGGATCAGCTACATCAACAGTTTCATTGATCTTTACCACTTGACCATATGTTCTTGCCTTCATTTCTACTCTCTTCTTCACTGATGCCTCCACTGTTTCATATGTCAACAACTCCAGCAACCGTTTCTTGTCCTGTGAATACCAGATTTATGCATTGTCATAAAATAAAGTAACATAGCCATATCAAGATAAATATGTTATAAGGCATGTATATGTTTACTTTCATTTTGATGGCGGCCTCATATATAGAAGGGCATTCTTGAAACTTTGCCTCAGCAACAAATTTGCCATAGTGGATTCTCTTTGAGAGAGCCTGTAATGGTGCAAAAAGCATTATAACAAAACATGGTATTTGAATATAAACAACTCTTGCTTGAATATAATATCAAATATCCATAGAGTAAAGAATGAGAATTAAATCAATTATTGATGGTTTACCCTCCAAAAAAGGACCACTACTTGACCTGTTGTTTATTTTTATAAAGTTTATTGGCTTATTTTCTTTAAAAAAATTTACATAGAAAGAGAATATAAAAACCATATCTAATGTTCAAATATAGACCACATTTTGAGGAGTCGATGAACTAAACAGCGTATTATTTTTAAGTGCATATTACTAAACATCAGGACTTATAGGAGGCATGATTGAATTATGATGATTCAACAGAAGTGAGCTTCTCATACATGTAAATTAATTTCATGGTAAAAATTGTCCAAGCATCACTAGATCTCAACTTTGGAATGAAAGATCATTAGTAGGCGTAGCCCTCATTGAGGATCGTAGCATGCCCAAGCCTTGGAATAGGGAGATCTGCCATAATCATATCAGGGAGATCTGCCAAATCATGTGATATCCCCCTGATTCTCCTACATATTATATTGATATAGTGCATTAGCTTGTGAGCATTAGCCTGAGGGGGAATGTTGAGAAATACTGAACATTTTTATTTCATTAGGATAATCTTACTGATTTTAAGTAAGAAAGAGTGCTCGTAGACTTGTAGTATATGCAAAGTAAAAGGTATAATTGTCTTCTGGTATTCAAATTTTCAATATAAACGAAGAAATAAGGTCATCGTTTTGTATCTACCCCTTCTCTAGCCTCTTTAGTGAATTTCACTGTAGTACATCACACATCAATTTCTTTTGGTATTTTTTAAAATGATAAAAATCTTCTGTAACATGGAAAGCTTAATAAGTACCTGCACGCACAAAGTATCACAAACAGCAGCCGATCCATAGTTACCATCATCTCCTTCTTTTACCAATCTAGGTAGGAGACCCTTAAAATACATATTCCAAATCTTATTGTTTATATTGATTGAATCAGCAGTGTGATGCAGAACCTAGTTATGTATACAACGGAAAATGGAAGCAAGATTAGTCAACAACCGATCAGCAAAATAATGCAAAAACTAAAATCAGGAACAAGTTATTAAAAAAATTTACAATGAAAGTTAATCAATTCAGTTAAATGAAGTAAGGTGTTACTATTAGGGAATAACTGAAATGTATGAAGAGATATTGACAATCAAATGGAAGAAAGTATGTCTTATAAAGTGGCACGTACTCCAAAAAAGCTCAGTGCAAGTCATGCTAAGTTAAGTGAATCTTTAGCAAATAATGAATTTTCTCTCTATTTCGCCCGTGAAAGTAGGCCTAAAATCCTTTGTAGGTCAAATCAAGTTAATTTCCATCCCAATTTTCCAATTTTATGACTTTATAGTTGCACGAAAATGTAATCACAAACATCTATTCTCTACATTTGTTAGAGACACAAATGCAGACATCACTTTCATTTGAGTTTTTAGAACATATGACTCACATGTAATATAAGGGTGATAAAACAATCTAGTGTTCTCCATAACATATAAAAGACTAAATACATACATGATACATGTCAATTCCTCTTGAAGCATTATAAGAATTTCATAGTTTGAATAGAAGGGGTGATACGCCTATTTTAAACAGCAGCTGATAATCTTAAAATAAGAGTTAAATTGCTTCACTTTAGATGCCATATTAATGAACTACTATTATATGCCAAACGGTAGTATTTAGCTTCTCATTCTCACTAAAAAGGGTAAACACAAGCACAATCATTAACCAATCTTCACTCACCAATCTTCATTCTCAAAAAAATAAGATAGACTGGAAAAGGAAACTGATTGTTTGTCAGACATCAAATGCATTTTCACGTATGTAACATGAAAGAAGATAAAATTTCAAAACCTGCGGGTACTTCAAGGGCGGAAGCATCGGCTCAGGTAAGTATGTAGGGAAGAAAGCATGCTCATCAGGGCTCTTGTATCTTCCAACCTAATTTCAAAGGGAAGCCAAGCAGAAACAGTTTAATCATGAATCTTTTCTCTTTCATATTTTTCATTTCTTCAGAATTGCAATAACCTGTGCATGCAGCTTTTCAGTTTGGCAGACCATGTACTCAACCAAAGACCCATTAGAACCATCCATGAAGAATGCATCATGGTCATATGTGTCTGCATTATAAGAATACTGAGCTCTCTCCAAGAGACTGAATATTATGCTATCCTCCTGCCTAATCAAAGAGTGCCTGATGCAGTCTAATGTCAAGATCTTACTCTCATCCACCCTTTTCTTACCAGAATGTCTGCACCAAAAAGAAACTGTCAAAAGTTGAACCACAAGCTAGCAAAGTACAGCTATTTCTAAGGTTAAACTGTTAGAACCCAAGATTTAAATTACTATTATTGCGATAAATAAACTCTTATTACTGAGATGTATGCTATAAACCACACATGGATAAGGAAGACGGAATGGGAAACTTGTTAGTCTAGAGCATAACCGATTGCTGAGCTGGCTAGGAGTAGTTGGAGAGCCCCGGGGGGGGGGGGGAATTCTTTTGTTGGAAATGGTAATATAAGGGGGAAGGAGGACAGAATTTGGTAGGAAGAGCAGGATCTGGCAGGAAAAACTAGCCTAGTTGCTGTAGTTCCTATCTTTTAATAGTAATTTCCATTTCTGATTTCTGTGATTCCAATCCCATTTTTCGTAATGGAGAAGAGATTTCTCTCCTATTGTAATAGCAACTCTCACTAGAGTCTGCAGAGGGACTTCGTGTGTGTTTGGTTTCAAGTTGGATTGTATCAGAATTGGTATGCCTCTTGTCAAATGTGATTTTAGTAAAAAAAAAAAACATAGGTGTTTGCTTTCTGACGGTTAAAATATATTTTGCCTCTGAACCCCGACTTGAGTAGAAGTGATTAAAGGTAGTTTTTGCATTGGGTTGAACAATTTACACTAATTTTTACATCAAACTTGCTTTAAGAGAAAAAACATCCAAACATAAATCACTTCACTTCTAACTCAATTTGTAACCAAATCAATATTACAAAATCAATTCTATTCAAAATCACATTTGTCAAACGCTCACCCAAACACATTCGATTAAGGCGTTCTGAAGTAATATTAAACTAATCACCATCTATAGCAAAAGCTTAAAACATTTAGAGAGCATTGGAATTTCAATCATTTATGCATTTGCATTTCTCATGCCAAAAGACTCCGACTGCTCGTAGATTTCAGAATAAAAGAAAATGCTAAAAAAAAGCTAGTTAGATTTAAAAAAAAGTTTGACAGAAAGGTGCACATAACCACACCGAGATAGATTAATGGCAGCCTGCATTCACTGCAGCACATTTTTCCTGCTCTTATATGCAATGTTGAATAACTTATAAGCAGGAAATTTTCAATAGGAACAATTAAATAAAGAAGTTCACTTCAATCACGTCTCTTCTCTCGGCCTGCAAACAATTCTTCTGCTCTAATAGACAAAAAAAAAAAAAGAACAAAAAGATCAAAAACTGATTTGGATATCCTGTTCTGCAAGCTTACATGAACTTTAGTCCTGTGATAGACAATTTTTCTGGTTTAGTCCTACAAGAAATTTTGTGTTTGTTATATTCACGAAACACGGAAAATTTACATTTAGTCCTTATTGCTTAATATTTGTGGATGTTGGAATTAAGCATTGTGTATAAAGAACCCATCTACTCCAAGGAATTCGGATTCCATGCAGTCATTTTTTGACGCAGTTGTTGCAGTCAGTGTGGATCGTCTTATCTTAATCAAACGGTGCACATTCCAAAATCGAATTTTGTATATGATTTACTCAACTTTGGAATATGCACCGTCCGATCAAGATCAGACGGTCCACATCGACTTATTGCAGCAATTGCATCAAAAAATGACTGCATGCATACTATTTTTTTTTTGGAAGAAATACAGTAAATCCAACTCCATACCCCACAAAATGCATCATCAAATTAATTTTAGTGTACTGAGATTGTTGGTAATCCCATGATAAAACCCAAATGCACAATGAAAGGCATAAGCATAACTTAATGTGGAAATGAATTGCTCAACAAACATTGTAGTAGCTCTGAAGGCACTATCACCTTTCACCAACAAACAAGAAATGACACATTTATTTATCACTGGCAGTCATAATCATTGATTTTGAAGAAACAAACAAGAGATCAAATCATCCAAAAAAAAAAAATGAAGGATTGAAAAAGATAATCAAGAGCAATGGGGGGTGGTGGCGGGCGTACCTGAGTGGAAAGGAAGGAGGGTGAAAAGAGGAGGAAGAAGCATTGGCCTGAACTTGAAGAGGGCGACACCACACTGTGGAGACGGTTGATTGAAGAAAGTTGTGGTGGAGAAAAATGGTAGCTTGGGAAGGAACATGGGAAACGGGTTTGCTTAATTTAATTTTAAAATCATGCCAAGCATGATGATGTGCCTCCATTTTATTTTATAATATTCGGTTTTCTTCTTCTTTGCGAAGGTGACAACGATAGTGGTGGTGACAGTGACACCGAAGATAGAGGGCTTTGAGAATGTTACTTGGGATTTGGGAAGACACAAAACATTTGCTCGCAAGGGGATAAACGAAATGACGTGGGCATTGACTCTTTGGAAATCACTCATTAATTAATCTCTATATATGTTACTTCGTCTCTAGATGTAAACCCATTTTAACAAAAACACATAAATTAAAAAAATTAATTAACACATTTAATTTGTTTAAAATATGTATTATTTTTTTAATATTATTTTTTAATTATTGACATAAGAGAGAAAAATAATCGTCTCATTTATTATTGACTATAATAAATAATATAAATTAATTAAGGATATTATTGTAAAAAAATAATCAATACAACTAGTAATTTGGAAAAAGACTTATAAAAATGGATTTGTTTTTTTAAATGGGTGTTACATTTAGGAAGGGAGAGAATATTTCCTAAATTTAATCAATAATTTGATTATTAGATAATAACGTTAATAAATTAATTTCCAATTCAATATATCGTTGAAAAAGTAATTGTTTACACTTTTTTCATATTACTTTTTATTTCTCTCTTTTGTATACCATTTTTTACAGAGTACTATTTTGATTGATCTCCAAAATTGTTAGAGTTTGTTAACTTAGTAACCAATATTATCAAAATTCCAAATTTGCCATAAAGTTTTTTAAATGTTAATCAAATTACTTTCTCTATCATTCTCTTTTTTTAACTAACAGAAATAGTGATGCTGATTATATGACATGTTAAATGCAAGAGTAGTACTCATGTAAGCGTCTATATGGCCTCCACATCACTTAATACAATTTTAGGGACCAAATCGATAATCTCATCGACCATATCAATACCATTTCTATCTTCTCCCTCTCCTGAGTGAATCAGCAATTTAGTCTCTCAAAGTGTAGCTCGTTTAATCTATGAATTTCGTTTTAATTTCAAATAGTCCCTCATTCTACTCTTCTTCCATCAAATACATCCAAATGTTACATAATCCGTCACTATAGGTCTTTCATCTGTAGGTAGAGGCCCATTTTAGTTCTACCTACGGTTTTCGGCTATGGGTAAAAAAAAAAAAAAACCACACCTGAAATGTAAAAATAAATTGATTCTACCTATAGTTCTTACGCATTACTTTTTATTAAAATAAATTTGTCCAATTCAGATTTATTAAGCATTACATTTGCAAGTTATATACAAGTATGACCTTACACACATGTGAATTTCACTTTAATCCTTGCAAATCATGCACAAAGCTTTTGTTTCTCTTTTAATTTCTCAAGTCACTAGTACAGAAGGAGGATTTTAGACCGGTTAAAAATGATATTTTACACCAGTTTTTGTACTGGTGTAGATACTCATGGTATTGTATGTTGGGGTTTTTACACTGGTTATTTAACCGACGTAAAATGTTGATTTTTATACCAGTTATATTTCTGGTGTAAAATGTCAAGTTTGAGTTTTATCTTATTTTCTAAAGGACATTTTACACTGGTTATTATAATAACCAGTGTAAAATACTTGTCTTTTATACCGGTTGTTGATAAAAACTGTGTTAAAAGTACATCTTTTACACCGGTTTCATGGAAAACCGACTTAAAAGGTTTTTTTTTGTTTTTTTGTTTTTGTCCATTCCTACCCAGAGGCTATCTAAATTGACAATAAATAGGTAATATATTTGCCAACAATTGGCACCAAATGTGCCCAAAATTCAAACTATTTATAGATATATCAAATTTAATCTATAAACATATCAAATATACACATAAACAAAGTTAAGCTATATATATATATATATGCAAAGTACAAAAAATGATCAAGTGCTATATACATAAACAATATATAAACAATGTACAAAGAACTATCAAGTTCTATATACAAAGTCATTTTGATAATTTTTTGGGTCTTTTTGATGACTTTGTTCCTTAGGATTCTTACAATTGCATCTTCCTTTCTTTCTCCTCAATCATTTGCAAAAGAAATTATGCCCAAGTTTGTCTAACATTCTCAATTTTATCTTGACCATATTCAGTTGGACCATTGAATATCTGCAAGTTCAAACATATATATAATAAATTAAACCGGCCTAAAAGTAATAACATGTTATTCATATTACAAATATAATAGTAAGAGGTTAAAAATTTTATTATTTTTTCCCATTCAATGTCAACAATATCTGCCAAGACAATTGTTAACATACTTTTCATCACAGAATATCCACAGGCCCAGCCGTTCTTTTATCGAGGCCCCTACAAATGAATATTGTAGTAACATATAATGAGTAAAAATTATATACATTAATTAGTGCTACAAATGAATTAAGTAAATGAATTTCAGGAAGACAAACTATTTACTTTAGGCTGCACCCATCTAGGTTTCTTATTATATATCCTGATAAAAGAACATATTCATCAAAATTAAGTTGCAAATCAGGAGACAAAGAATCAATGTATATATGATAAATATAAGTTTACCTTTCAATCATGCCCTTAATTACATCATTTGGTTGATAGTGTAGCGAACATAACCAAACAACAACATTATCCCTAGGCTTAAGGATAAATAATTACCAGTGATCGCTGTAAATAATGAACAACAATAATGGTTTATCTGAAGCAGAAACAGACAAAAGCAAACTAGGCTACCAATTTGACAACAGCTAGTAACATATGTACTTACCTATGAAAATATGCACCTAAGTAACACATTTTTGGCTCACTTTGTATCTTATTTTCCATGTAAGATTGAACTACTTCTGCAAGAAGGCAATGTTTGGAGGAAATAATCTTGACTGGGTCAAAGAATCCAAACATATCGCTGTTGCCCTAAGATTTTTAATCAAATGTTAATTACAATTAGCAAATAGACTTTGAAATAGTTAATAAATTTTGAAATAGTTAATTACAATTGATACAAAGTGCATAAGATACTTACGTGCACCATAATGTGTTGGAACCTAAACGATTGAGAAGTTTAGACCCTCATTAATTTTGATGATAACAAAATATTTCTCAAGAGAACAATTTATCTTCTAACATTTCTTTGAGTGTATAGGTATCAAAAGCTTCATTTATATATGTACAAATCACTCAAGAAAGAAAAAGAAATATATAAAAGAATTGAATACAATCCACTAGTGTCAGCATCCGAACCCACTTCAGCGTCTTGTTAACAGCAAGCGTCCAGCAGTGTGACTTCTTGACACGTGGAACACTCAATTGCTACGAGCGTTCGTCCTCTGTTCTGAGCGAGTATCTGATCTCTTTAATGAAGCACATGGTGATCACGTTCTTGCTCTCAGCCTCAGACTGTTCTGGAATGGAATTCGAATTTGATTTTGTGCGCTCATTTTGATGTACGAGGAAGCAAAGGTGACACCTTTAGCATAAGACAAAAATCGTACAAGGCAATTGCAAATTGCAGATAGTACGAAAACGGTAATATGTACTATTCTGATATTCTCTGAAAAAGATGAAAAGGACTACATTTCAAATTACCTCACTCAATAGCAAGGAGATATTTTTAACTGCAACGGTAATACCCTTGAAGACTCCTATAAATACCCCAAGGTATTCATTGAAGAAGAGTTAGAGAAACATGAAGAAACTTCATTGTGAAAGCAATATTACTCAAGTGTGCAATCAAGCTTCGTGCCAAGTTTCTGGTCTACATTGAACTGAACTCAGCGTCTTATACTTTCTTTTAGAAAGCTATTTTGTTTTGAGCTTAATCTTTTCATCCTCTCTGTGAGAGTTATTTTGATTGTTATCAAAATCATAATCTCTTTTATAAACTGTATTTGGCCTCGTTAAGGCTCTGTTCCTCAAATGCTCGACTGTACTGAGTCGTTTTGAGAAGTTGAGAGTATTGTCAAGTTTGTGACAGAAGAATACTCTTGAGGAAATTGTAATCAGTTGATTATAGTGGAAAATCCTTCAGGAACGAAGGGACTAGACGTAGCTACCACTTGGTGGTGAACTAGTATAAATCTTTGAGTCTCATCCTTTACTGCTTTACATTATTTATCTTTATCTTGCTCAGTAAAACAAGTTTTTATAAACTGTTTAAATTTCTGCATCCGGTCCTGTTTAATTCTCCGCATTCGATATACAAAACAGTTTTGAACAACTTATTTTGAAGTTTTTATGCATAGTTTGCGAAAAGTTTTTAACACAATTCAACCCCCTTCTTGTGTTCACGTTCAATTGGCACCAGAGCTCGGCCTCTTGGTTGAGCACTTAACAGTGTTAAGAGAAAAGATCCTATACTGTGAACATGTCTACTGAAGGTGGTCATATGAACCGTCCTCCTCTATTCGATGGAGAAAAATTTGATTACTGGAAAGATAAGATAAAAGCTTTCTTTGAGACACAACAACTTGAGTTGTGGGATATAGTTTAAAGTGGTTACATTCCTCCCACTAATCCTGGTGGTGTTGCGATAGCCAGAGAAGATTGGAATGATGAACAGAAAAAGAGATATCAAATCAATCAAAAGGCTAGATTCATTCTTATCTGTGCTATGACAGAAAAAGAATATGATAAATGTGGCAAATTTGATACTGCCAAAGAAATCTGGGACTCACTTGTTTTATCTTACGAAGGTTTTGCCCAAGTAAGAGAAACCAAAGCTAGCATGTTGGTTCGCCAATATGAGTTATTCAAAATGGAAGAGGGTGAAAACATTGAAACCATGTTTGGAAGATTTCAAACACTTGTTCATGGGTTACAGGCCCTTAGAAAAAGTTACACTACACCTGACCATATTAGAAAGATCTTAAGAAGCTTGACTAAGCAGTGGAGACCCAAGGTCACTGCTATTTAGGAAGCAAAAGATCTAAATGTCTTACGACTTGAAGATCTTATGAGTTCGTTGAAAGCTCATGAACTTGAGCTAAATGAAGAAGAACTGGTCAAAAAGGGCAAGTCTATTGCCTTAAAAGTCTCTGAACATAAAGTCAGTTCTTCCAAAGCCCTTCAGGCTGAAGAAGAAGAATCAGAAGATGAAGCTTCAGAAAGAGATGCTGACACATCAGAAGATGAGCTCGCGTTTATATCCTGAAAGATACAAAGAATGTGGAAGAAAAGAAACTTCAGAAGGAAGTTTCAGAAGAAAGATACTAAGGACAAGAAAGAGAGCAAGGACAAGGCTCAAGTCATTTGCTATGAATGTAAAAAGCCTGGACATTTCAAGTCCGAATGTCCTAATCTTAAGGAGAAGTCCACAAGAAGTTCTTTCAAGAAAAAGAAGAAGAGCCTCATGGCTGCATGGGAAGATCTAGATTCATCCTCATCTGAGGAAGATAATGAAGTAGAAGCAAATCTCGCTCTCATGGCAGACAGTGACCTTGATTCAGAAGAAGAAGTTGAAGAGGTAATAGTATATGATTCATACTCTGAACTTCAACTTGCATTTGATGATCTTCTTAAGGACTCTGCCACTCTCTCTGTTGAGTATAAGAATTTGAAAAAAAAAATCAAAATTATCACAAGATTTTCAAGCTTTTAACAAAGAAAAATCTGTACTCAACAAAGAAAATCAGAAGCTGAAAACTGAAAATCAGCATCTGATGGATAACCAGTGTCTGATCGCTAATAAGCAACCAGAAGCTGAGAGCTCTCAAGTTGAAAGCTCTAAAGTTACAGGCAATCCGAAATGCAAATCAAATGATTATGAATATGCTTTTCAAAAGTTTCTTGCAGAAAGTGTAACTCGTAGCAAGCAAGCTTCAATGATTTGGGGAGTCAGTAAAACGACAACTCATGGTCTTGGTTACATATCAGATGAACCTCTTTTAGAAAATGATTCAACATCTGATAAGTCCAATAATCATAGTAAATGCTTGCACTGTACTTACTGCAATAAACCTGGTCATTTGAAAAGTGCATGTACTGTTTTTAAAACTATGAAGGATAAGCCTCCTTCAAGAACTAACAAGAAAGGACCCAAAAAGATAAGGGTACCTAAAGATAAAATAGTCTATGTTGCAACATGCTTAGCAACAAAGTCAACACACCTATCTTGGTACTTAGACAGTGGATGCTCGCGTCACATGACGGGAGAAAAGTATATGTTCCAAGAACTAAGGCCTAAAGAAGCTGGATTCGTTGGTTTTGGAGGAAACCAGAAAGGTAAAATAGTTAGAATTGGTCGCATTGGTAAAGGCTCTCTTTCCTCTATTGATAATGTACTATATGTTGAAGGACTTAAACATAACTTATTGAGTATAAGTCAATTATGTGACAATGGTTATGAAGTCATCTTTACAGAAACTGGATGTCTAGTAAAAAGCAAGAAAGACGGATCTACTTTCTATACTGCTAAGATGAAACAAAATATTTATAAAATTGATCTCTCTGAACTTGTAAAACAAGATGTCAAGTGTCTTATGTCTGTTGACGAAGAACAATGGATTTGGCACAAGAGATTGGGTCATGCCAATTTGAGATTAATCTCAAAACTAAACAAGCACAGTCTTGTCAGAGGCTTACCAAATCTCAAGTATCAATCTGATGCTCTCTGTGAGGCATGTCAAAGAGAAAAACAAGTTAAAACTTCTTTTCATTCAAAAAATGTTGTTTCAACCTCTAGACCACTTGAGCTTTTGCATCTTGATCTTTTTGGTCCAATAAGGACAGCCTTTTTAACTGGAAAGAAATATGGGTTAGTCATTGTTGATGATTCCACTAGATGGACATGGGTTAGATTCCTTGCCCACAAAGATGAGTCATACAAGGTATTTACTGTATTCTGCAAAACATTTCAAAATGAAAAAGGAATTTGCATATATTATATTAGAAGTGATCATGGGAGAGAATTTGAAAATGAAAGCTTTCAAAAATTTTGCGATGATAACGGCATCTCCCACAATTTCTCCTCTCCTAGAACACCTCAACAAAATGGTGTTGTAGAAAGGAAAAATAGGTCCCTCCAAGAAATAGCCAGGACCATGATCAATGAGGCTAATATTGCAAAACATTTTTGGGCAGAAGTAGTAAACACAGCTTGTTACATTCAAAATAGAATTTTCATTAGACCTATTTTGAAGAAGACTCCATATGAACCGTGGAAAGGAAGAAAACCAAACATATCATATTTTCATTCATTTGGTTGCACGTGTTACATTTTAAATACTAAGGATCAACTTGGTAAGTTTGATTTAAAAGCTGACAAAGGAATCTTTTTGGGATACTCTAAAAGATCTAAAGCTTTTAGAATATACAATAAAGAAACTATGAAACTATGACAGTGGAAGAATCCATTCATGTAAAATTTGATGACAAGAAGCCTGACACAGCCATGTCAGAGCTAGATGAATTGTTTTCAGAATTAAATATAGGTAATACTACAAATAGTGAACCTACATCTTCATCGTCCGGTGGTGACCAGACACAAGAATCTTCAGAAGCTGAATTCAGAAAGAGCTGGAAGTACAAAGCCAATCATCCTAAAGATCAGATCATAGGAAAACCTGGAGATTAAGTAAGAACCAGATCCTCTTTTAAAAAGCATGCAGATATGGTACTACTCTCAGAAATGGAACCTAAAACGATCGATCAAGCATTGAAAGATGAAGGCTGGATTCTGGCCATGCAAGAAGAGTTGAATCAGTTCCAAAGAAACGATGTATGGAAGCTAGTTACCTTACCAGAAGATAAGCAAGCTATTGGCACTAAATGGGTATTTAGAAACAAGGTTGTGAGAAACAAGGCAAGATTAGTTACTCAAGGGTACTCACCGGAAGAAGATATTGATTTTACAGAAACATTTGCACCTGTTGCAAGGTTAGATGCTATACGCATTTTGCTTTCTTTTGCTGCACATCATGATATAATTCTTTATCAAATGGATGTGAAAAGTACTTTCTTAAATGGTTTTATAACTGAGGAAGTCTTTGTAAAACAACCTCCTGGATTCGAAGACATTGAATTTCCAGAACATGTCTTCAAACTCAAAAAGGCCTTTTATGGTCTTAAGCAAGCTCCCAGAGCTTGGTATGAAAGACTGAGTACATTTTTGATAAAAAATGGATTTTTCAGAGGTCTAGTAGACGCTACTCTTTTTAAAAAAACATCAAACAAGCACTTTATAATTGTTCAAATATATGTTGATGACATTATTTTTGGAGCTACTAATGAAAGCCTTTGCAAAGAATTTTCTAAGCTAATACAGGCTGAATTCGAGATGAGCATGATAGGTGAACTAAAGTTTTTCCTTGGAATTCAAATCAAACAATTCAATGATGGTATATATATACATCAAAGCAAATATATCAAGGAATTGCTAAAAAAATTCAAAATGGTGGATTGCAAACCTATGTGTACTCCTAAGCATCCCACATGTATTCTTGGTAAAGATGAAACTGGTAAAAAGGTAGATCAGAAGATGTACAGAGGTATGATTGGATCTCTACTTTATCTTACAACTTCAAGACCTGATATTATGTTCAGCGTCTGTCTGTACGCTAGGTTTCAATCAGATCTTAGAGAATCACATTTGAGTGTTGTTAAAAGAATCTTTAGATATTTGCAAGGATCTACTAATCTTGGTTTGCTTTATAAGAAATCAAAAGATTATAAGTTAGTAGGTTTCTGTGATGCCGACTTTGCTGGAGACCGAATTGAAAGAAAAAGCACAAGTGGAAGCTGCCAATTCCTTAGATCAAATCTTGTATCTTGGTCAAGCAAAAGGCAAAGCACGATTGCATTCTCAACAGCAGAAGCTGAGTATATTTCAGCAGCAAGTTGCAGCTCTCAACTTCTGTGGATGAAATATCAACTTGAAGAATATCTGATAAAAGAGAGTAACATTCCTATCTTTTTGTGACAATACTTCTGCAATCTATTTTATTAAAAATCCCATATTGCATTCATGAGCCAAGCACATTGGGATTAAGCATCACTTCATAAGAGACTATGTTCAGAAGGGTATTCTAGAAATAAAATTTGTAGACACTGACCATCGATTGGTGACATATTTACAAAACCCTTCACAAGATAGATTCAATTTTATAAGAAGAAATTTAAATTTTCATCTTGTAGAAGAATGATTAATCTCAACTTCTGATAATATACAAAATCTTAGCATCTGGTATGACATAAGCATGTATATGAATAAGCATCTTATTTGTCATATGCATCATAATTCATCATCTGGTGAATCGATTGCGTGCGTCCGAGCACACCCACACGTGTCACACGTGTTAAGGACTTAAGCGTCTCATCACATCTACTGAGTCATAATTATTTATGTCTTTCAATAAAATCTTTTTCTTGATCTTACTTTTCTTTTGGCGTCTGCATTTAATGAAAAGGTGAATATTTATTTTCTTTTCTTTTTGATTTAATTTTTATGTGGAAATACATAAGCGGTTTTTTGAAAAGAACTGTACCATTTTCTATCAACTTTCCCACTACTCCACATTTTTCGCTCCATTACTTCACTCTGCGTTTTCTGCAAAACCGTTCTCTTTCTCTCTGTCTCTCTCTCTGTGTGTGTGTGTGTGTTTGCGAACCCTAAAACCTTCATCACCTTCTCTTTAACTGCTATAATGGCCGACAGAAAGGTTGGACAATACACTGCTGCCTTCGACGTCTTCTCTGAGGCAAAACTTCTGAATGAGAACCGGGTTGATTTTGAGAACTTCAAGCTGTACGGGTTTGATTTTGAAGAAGGTCTTGCGAAACTGGGCTGGAAAAACTACTTCATCTGGGAACCAGTTGACGTACTGAGCTACGCTATTAAAGAGTTCTGGGGGAATGCATACTTACTTCCGGGGGAAGTCATAGAAGGACACATCAGATGCTTCAAATTATGCTTCACCATCAACTCTATTGCTCAGACGATCAAGTGTCTGTGTGAAGGAATTAGTTACCATTCAAACTGGGCTGATGCTTACAGAGGACTTGAAAACGTCAACGAAGCCCGGTTTGAGAACTACCGTGAACTGAAGAAGAAGAAGAAGAACATCACTCCCATGGCCAAAGACTTGAAAAGCCACTACCGAGTACTGCACAAAATCATCGCCAAGAGCGTGATTCTGAAGGCTGGTTCAAGCGACATAGTGAACTACGAGCAAAAGTTCATTATGAGGGACTACATTGAAGCGAAGAAAAACAATCTTTCAAGGTTGATTATCAACAATCTAATAAACGCCCTTGTCTTCTCAAGGAAGAGTGTTGATAAGAAGAATATCATCAAGATAATCCCTTATGGAGTCCTTCTCTCCATTATGATGATCAAAGACGGCGTTGTGAGGAAGCTGACTGACTCTATCAACATAGAGGAAAGAGAAAAATACTTTGGTGTTGGTGCTGTTGTTCGTCCAGAAGTTTTTGGAGTCAACAGTTTGGTCAGGATGCAGCTAATTACTGGCTCTATGATCAAGAAAGTGAAAATAGAGCAACAGGAAGGAGAAGCTGAAAAGAAAACCACCGTAAGCTCAATGACCGTGTAAAGACTCTTGAGTCTCCTTCAAGGGAGACAAGAAGAACAAAACAGAAGGTAGTCCCTGCACCTACTGTTGAAGAACCAGAAGATGAAGATAGAATTCCCATCAGAAAGGTATTGGAAAAACAGTTTAGGCCAGCAGCTGAAAAGGATGCTTCGGTCCTATTCAAGGGAAGCAGATCCCTCCTCCTCTTCCTGCTGTTGTTGTCACGAGAGGATCGAAAAGAAGGCTGGTTAAGTCTTCAGAGGTTAACCCAAAGGTAATTGATTTTACTGCTGATGAGTCAGTATCTGTCTTTGATGCTCATGATGTTATTCATGCACCCCCATTGTCTGTTTCACAACCACAAACACAACCACAAACCAAGCAAACCAAAATGAGCCTCCGACAAACCTCTAACCTCCCTAAACCTACCCAACCATCATCCTCTACACTCAACCTTGACCTACCACAAAATTCTTCAAATACTTCACTTACCACATATATTTCCAAACTTCACTCTCATCCCTTTAATCTATTATTCAAAGTACCTCCCGTTAATCCCTTCAAACCCTACACACCTAAAACCTATAAAATCACCAAAATCACTCCCACCTTACTCACCATTACCCATAAACCTACAGATACTGGTGGAAGGAAGAATGTCTCATGTATTAACAAACCACGGTTTGTTAAGTATGAGATATATCATAGCATCTACAATCGTCCCTCCACATGGCATTTGAAAACCTTCACCTCTGGAGCTGTCAGACTGGAGATTGCCTCTCCGATGAGTGCTACCTTCAAGGATGGAGAAGACCACTTTCAGATGTCATTTACGGGAAGATTGAGACCAGCATCTGGTAGCAAAGCAATTCCCTTCTCTATTGACCTTCCTAGATCCCTACCACAAACTGAACTGCTCACATTGGAAGAATGCGGAAGGTGGATCACAGATGAAGAAGCTGCCTTCATGGCACACTGTCTTAAGATGAAGAAGATTGAAGTAATAGACAGTTCAGGGATCCTTCGTCTGTAACAGTGAAGATTGTACCCGACAGACAAAGGTGGCTACCTTGGTCTATCCCTGGGAAAAGGAAAGAACCTACTCCTGGCAAGCAGCCATTTAGCAAGATCGGGCTCATGGAGTATGAGAAGGCTCCCAAGAAGTACAATCTTAAGGAATTCTCTAAGCTTCCGATTGCCAAGATCTCTGAGGATCATCCCAGAAGGTTTTACCTGAATTCTCTAAAGGAAGATGAATGGAGAACTGGCTCCTCAAACTGCTGCAATGCCAAGAAGGCCACTATTCCAACAGTTGGCATAATCAGCAAAATTACTGATATCAATCTGGGAACAATTTACTTTGATGATATGTTCAGATACTCAATAATCAGACCACACGACTGCATGAAGCCTTATGTCCAATGGGATGCAGTGACAAAGCACTTTGACATTGGATTCACTTGGAGTCAATGGTCAAAGACATGGAAAGACAAAGCCTTGTTACCATGCCTCGTCCCCCTGGTGCTTACAGAAGATGACAGGGAAAATCTGAGAGGATTGTACCTGGCAGAAAATGAAGGAATCTCTTTTGCTTCTGAAGCATTAAGTGAATTCATCAGAAGGATATGGGGAGAAGAAGCTGGGAATAAGTTTAAGGCTTTCACTGCTGACGTGCTTTTGCATAGGAAAACGGTCTTCATGGATTTGCTGTATCCAGAAGAGGTGGAGAAAAGGAGAAGAATTCAGTCAGAATCTGAGCAGAGGAAACTTGGAAGTCTCATCAAATGGTTTATACCAAATGATGCATTCTTTCAAAAGGCTCAACAAAAGAAGGACTTGAGACTGAAGCTTTCCAACTGGGTGCTAGTAGAGCATCAGAAGATGAAACCTGCACCAGAAGCTGGACCTTCTACTTCTACTCCTGCAGTTGAAATGGTCACCATTCCTAAAGCAGAGTTTGAAGAAATGAAGGCTACTAATCTGAAAGTCACTCAGCTGGATAATGCACTGAAACTTCTATATGAACGTCTTAACATTCCTCCTCCACCACCAAACCCTTAATTTTCTTTTTTTATGTGATATAAATTTTTGTTTTTGGGTACTCTCTTATTTTTTTATATTCAATGCTTTTCTGATTATTTGACTATTCATGCCTTTATCTGATTATTTGTTTATAAACATTCAAATTTTTCTAAGCCATCTTTTTGAATATGATGTGCTTTTCACTCTTTTTGTCTCATGACAAAAGGGGGAGTAAAAGAAAGGTCTGATGAACACGTGAGAAGAGTCTGATTAACAAATTCATCGTTCGGTAAATTCACTAAAACTGAATTTATCACGCATATCATTTCATACATAGCATTTGTATGGTTATTCATTGCTATAATATCTATTAACTGCATTGATATTCATTGACCCAATTATCTAACAATGATCAATAAAGTTGGTAATATGAAAATCATTTTGATAGAATGTAAATCAGCATCCGATCTCACCTTGTGAAAAATAGGCTCTGATTCATCTATGTATTTTTGCGATCATTTAAATGAATTTGTTTATCTACAATCGCCTTAATACTAGAATTGTCTTATACATCAAAAGTTTTAAAGTTAGGGGGAGACCTTTAATGATATTTTGAAATTAAATTGTTCATCAACCTTAGATATTTGTCATCATCAAAAAGGGGGAGATTATTGGAACCTAAACGATTGAGAAGTTTAGACCCTCATTAATTTTGATGATAACAAAATATTTCTCAAGAGAACAATTTATCTTCTAACATTTCTTTGAGTGTACAGGTATCAAAAGCTTCATTTATATATGTACAAATCACTCAAGAAAGAAGAAGAAATATACAAAAGAATTGAATAAAATCCACTAGTGTCAGTATCCGAACCCACTTCAGTGTCTTGTTAACAGCAAGCATCCAGCAGTGTGACTTCTTGACACGTGGAACACTCAATTGCTACGAGCGTCTGTCCTCTGTTCTGAGCGAGCATCTGATCTCTTTAATGAACCATGTGGTGATCACGTTCTTGCTCTCAGCCTCAGACTGTTTTGCAACGAAATTCGAATTTGATTTTGTGCGCTCATTTTGTTGTACGAGGAAGTAAAGGTGACACCTTTAGCATAAGACAAAAATCGTACAAGGCAATTGCAAATTACAGATAGTACGAAAACGGTAATGTGTACTATTCTGATATTCTCTGGAAAGGATGAAAAGGACTACATTTCAAATTACCTCACTCAATAGCAAGGAGATATTTTTAATCGCAAAGAATACCTTGAAGACTCCTATAAATACCCCAAGGTATTCATTGAAGAAGAGTTAGAGAAACGTGAAGAAACTTCATTGTGAAAGCAATATTACTCAAGTGTGCAATCAAGCTTCGTGCCAAGTTTCTGGTTTACATTGAACTGAACTCAGCGTTTTATACTTTCTTTTAGAAAGCTATTTTGTTTTGAGCTTAATCTTTTCATCCTCTCTGTGAGAGTTATTTTGATTGTTATCAAAATCATAATCTCTTTTGTAAACCGTATTTGGCCTAGTTAAGGCTCTGTTCCTCAAAGGCTCGAATGTACTGAGTCGTTTTGAGAAGTTGAGAGTATTGTCAAGTTTGTGACAGAAGAATACTCTTGAGAAAATTGTAATCAGTTGATTATAGTGGAAAATCCTTCAGGAACGAAGGGACTAGACGTAGCTACCAGTTGGTGGTGAACTAGTATAAATCTCTGAGTCTCATCCTTTACTGCTTTACATTATTTATCTTTATCTTGCTCAAGAAACAAGTTTTTATAAACTGTTTAAATTTCTCGCATCCTGGTCTGTTTAATTCTCTGCATCCGATATACAAAACAGTTTTGAACAACTTATTTTGAAGTTTTTACGCATAGTTTGCGAAAAGTTTTTAACACAATTCAACCCCCCTTCTTGTGTTCACGTTCATAATGACAACACCTCGGCAGAAAGCCACTTAGCACCATCCATAATCTCATCCATGTCACGCCTTTCAATGGTGAACCATGGAGGGACACTGGAACAAGGCTCCAAGTCTATTTTGAACCTATCACCTTTAAGATTCTTTAGCTTTTCAACAAAAAATTTTCTAGGTGACTGGTCCTCAATATCAGGTGCACAATTACTACCCTTAGTGTTGACATGCATGGTAGCTCTAGGAGAACAATTGGGTGGAGCATTATAATTGCTCACACCCATGGATTGCAGCATATGTATCAAATTAAGAAACATTACTAACAATATTGATAAAGTTAATATTTTTCACACATTTCATTAATTGTGTCAAGTTACACATAACTGTAAAACCTTTTGTTGAATCTCCTCCTTGATACTTACGCTTATCTCCTCTCGGATCTCCTTTGAGACTTATCTCAGAGCTCCTGTTGCTTCTTCTCATTGAACTCTTGTTGCATCTTCTCCTGGAACTCCTAGTTCATCTCTCTCCGGACCTGCTGCTAGATCTCGTGTCCGATGGCCTAAAGTACCTCATTAGAGATCATTCCTGAGGTGGGGCGTGCAGATCCTCTATAGTAGTACTTTAGGCTCACACCCCAACCAGCAGCGCGGACACGACCAGGGTGCTCTTGTGTTCCAATGTAGTTGTCAGGATATCCTGTATGTGGAACAAACGATCCTTGTGTGCTCTGTTCGACTAACTCTTCCAACAACATGTATATAAATTTGTCAATTAATACATGATGTGAGAGAATGCATAAGTTGTAAAACAATTACATTAATGAATCGAAAGATATACCTACAATCCTAGCAGCTATTGAGGCTATGGCCTCTGTGACAACCACCCTAAAAATTTAAATGGAACCGCCACCAATATTTTATTTTTATAGGAAACATTGGAAAACCTATTTTTTGAATTTAGTGAAAAAAAAAGTTTTTTAAACCAGATTTTGAGCTCGGGAGTTGGTTACGCATAGGAAAGGTATTAGCACCCCTAAAACGCCCATAAAAATGGTACCTTTAATTGTTTTAAAAAACATGTTTGCCTTATCAAGAATTATTTCATAAAGGAAAAGCATGAGTCTAAGATTTCTACAAACAGATCATAAATGAGGAAGATTAACCTTTATTTTACCTTAAAGCTAAATAATCGATCTAATGCCAAAATTGTTAATTTGAATCAGATTTAAAAATGTCTCCTTTATAAAGAAAAAAAATTGAACTCTCTTTATTAGTTATAGTAATTATAGTGACTAATTTAAATACTCAAGTTAAATACTCTTTTTCCTATAATTCATTAAAAAATAAAATGAAGCATTTTTGCCACTAAATTTAATAACAATAACAATAATAGGTAAAAAGACAAGTTTACAAGAATCAAAAGAAATAACCTTTTTTTATTTACCACTTTTACTGAAGAGAAAATATTGCCGTAGAATTTAGAAGAATATATAGATTTTGCATAAAACTATGTAAAAAAAAAAAATTAACCCTATCATACAACAACAATAAAAAAATTAAAAATAAAATACAAAATCAGAAAGAAACATAGATAATGAAGATAATAATTTATTAGATCTCAAGATTCAATCTTTTACATACACAATCGTACAGAAATAGGAATGGTAGCAACTTGGAGCGAATGAAAAAAAAAGATAAAAACCAGGTTATAGTTATCTCAGCAACCATATCGAAATTACACAGAGAAGAAACTAAAATTCTGGAAAAGAAAAAAAAGTGTTTACATTTTCAGATCTCTCTTTATCTTTTTTCTCTATTCTTCAGTCTTTTCTTCAAAAACTGCTCTCCCATTTTTCTCCTATTTGAGAGGCTTTTATAGCATTCTTCGAATCTGTTATAGAAACAAAGAAAGATCAGGATCAAAATAAACTGGGAATAAAAGGAAATAAATGAAGAAAAAGATAATAGAATCACTCTCTGATTTGGTTCTGGATGTCCATGTTTTCCTCTCGACCGAATCTCTATAAATCTGAGACATATTATCGAAAAAAGAGGGATTTTGGTGTGATTTTGTTTGAGATTAAGAAAGGGAGATTTGATTGATTCTCCAAAATATGCTTTCTGAAAAGGAAAGGGATGGAAGGGGATCTTTTGCCTTATTTTTTCTATTTCTTTCCTTTGCCTTATTTTTTATTTTCTTTATTCATTCTATGAGACCAAAAATATTATTTTTATTTATTCATTTATTTAATATTACTACTACTAATTATAACAAACAAAAATAAATTAAAAGAAAAAGGCCGGACAAAATTAGGGTACGATAGCTGTCCCTCCTTAATTTCATTTTACTCGAAGGCCTTCATGCATTCGTTGTAAAAGGTAATTAAGGATAAAGGAATCTAATTTTGTCCAGAATGAAATTGTTTGAGAATGCGAGATTGGCTCCCGACTTTGCTTTGGGGTTCTAGGTCTGATTCCTAGTGAATTCCCGGTAAGACATAAGTTTAGTTCCTAACTCCTACAAAATTGGTGAGAGATTCTAGGTTCGATTCCCAGTGAATTCTCGGTAAGGCATAAGTTTGGTTCTTAACTCCTACAAAATTAGTGAGAGATTCTAGGTTCGATTCCTAGTGAATTCCCGGTAAGACATAAGTTTGGTTCCTAACTCTTACAAAATTGGTGAGAGATTCTAGGTTCGATTCCTAGTGAATTCCGGTAAGGTGTAGGTTTGGTTCCTAACTCTTACAAAATTGATGAGAGATTCTAGGTTTGATTCCTAGTGAATTCTCGGTAAGGCATAGGTCTGATTCCTAACCCTCACGTCTTTGGTATTGATTACTTCCCTACTTAGGGAAAGTTTAGGGTGCGAGCTTCTTCATCACTCGACACAGGTTTGGGTCAGATTCCCAACAAGGGTAAATCAGGTTCTTAACTCTTGCTAAAAGGTACGGATTGGCTACCCTATTTAAGTAAGGTCCGAGATATGAGCTTCTCTGTCACTCAATATGGGTTCGGGTCAGCTTCCCGGCAAGATGTAGGTCAGAATCCTAACTCTTGCTAAAGTATGGACTGGTTTTCCTATTCCAGGTGAACGTCCAGTGTATGAGCTTCTCCGTCACTTGACACAGTTCGGGTCAGATTCCCGACTAAAAGCTTAGGTCACATTCCCAAAGTGATGGGTCAGATTTCCAGTAAGGTGTAGGACCGGTTCCTAACTCACACTAATAGATTGAATGGGCTGAGTACTAGTTCTTACTGAGTAACAACAGACCAACTGTATGTAATATTTGAGAGGGTGGGTCAATGGACCCAAAAACTTTGATGGTCATGCAGGATGCAATGAATGGTATGCCATGCAGGAAAAATTTTATTTTTAGAGAAATGTTTTTTTAAGGTGGGTTGTGGACCCAAAAGTATTGATGATTATGCAGGATGCAATGAATGGTATGCAATGCATGAGTATTATTTGCTTTGAAAGATTTTTGATTTCCCTGAATTCCTTTTGAGGACACTGCCCCTAGACTCGTGGGATGATAACTTTCTGTTGGCTTACTTGTTCAAATGGTTGACTTTGCAATGCACCAGCTTTGCGTATTTGCCCCTTGATAAATCATTTTATGGATCTTCAAAGTTTCATCTTCATGCTTTGAATGCCTTTGGAAGGATTAGACTGACAAACTTTGATCCATAGAGACTTTTCAGTATCCCTTTGGCCTTCGTCCAGCCATGTGAGGAAGGATTTATGTTGAGAGACAGATCACCTTTCGTAGTTCTGAAACTGAAATGAATGTGAAGCTTGTATATGATGGACCTAGCTTTTGCCCCCTAGCTTCTTGGTTTATGTTTAGGTCCAAGAAGTACAATCCGGGTTGACATGTTTGTGAATTTGACCCTAACTTCTGCCTAGGCCGCTCTTTGCGAGTTTTCAACCTAGCGGGTCATTCTAACTTCTGCCTAGACCGCCCTTTCGGGTTTTTAGCCTAGCAAGCATTTATTTTATATTCTTTTTTTTAAGTAAAGCAACTGCCCTGAGGAGTTTATATGGATCTCCTCTTTCAAAAATCAAGTTTTAGGAAAATATGAGCAATTGGACTTTGATCATAATGGACTTTATTAGGGTTGTAACGTGGCCAAGGGTTAAGGGCTATGAAAGAAAGGATATTTCAGGCTCAAAAAGTATTTAAGGGCTTATGAAAATAAGGACCTTTAGTGCCAAGAAGTACTTTGATGGTTGCTAGCACAATTGTCTTGTTTTGCTTTTGCATTTTTATTCATTTTTCTTTGCAAGCGTCTTGATACGTTGCATTTAATATTTGCTTGCTTGCTTTGCTTTTTTTTTTCCAGACAAAATTTAATGAACTATTGTGCTAGCCTTCAATGTATGGGTTATCCTTGTTTAGGGTACTTGAAAGGATTTTTTTTTCTATTTTAGGCTCAAAGGGGTAGCAGGGGATAAATATTTTTTTTATATTTTTTGGATAGAGAAAAACGGCCAAACTTTATCTCAAAATCTTATCGCTCAAATTTTCATAAAAATTAATTTTTGATAATTGTGCATTCGTTTTACCATTTTATTTTATTTCTTTTATATATTTTTTTTAACTATCCTTTTTTGGAATCTCGAATTGACCATTAGCCAAGAAGATAAGTTAAAAAATTCAAATCGCATTTTCATTGATGTATTGATAAGATGGGAACAAAGTGGGCCCTTTACAAGATATACCCCAGGGCTTCGGGCAAGGCGTAAAAACAAATAAGGTTGTTTAAACAGGGCTATTCTTTAAAGTTTTACCACTTGGTGTTTATCAGAGCCCAACAATTCTCAATGGAGTGGCCCACTGCCCCAAGTGCATGTCGTGATGAGCATCATTTGTACCATCGTTTGTATCTTCTTCCTACTCTTGACCTATACTGTGCAATGGTTGTCGAGCTTCGAGGTTGCCAATCCTTCCGTTTGTTATCCCTGCTTCCACTCTTTCCCCGATAATGACTAGGTCTGAGAAGCTTGAAGAGACATTTCCCATCATCAGATCATAGAAGGGTTGTTGAAGCGTGTCAGTGAATGTGGTAACAATCTTTTTCTCAGATAGAGGAGGTTCCACTTGGGCTGCAATTCCTCTCCATCTTTGGGCATACTCTTTGAAACTTTCATTGCCCCCTTTTACTATGGTTTGCAACTGGGAGCGGCCAGGAGCCATGTCCATATTGTACTTATACTGTTTGATGAAAGCTTTAGCCAAATCATTCCGTGAGTTGATTTTGCTCTGCTCTAATTGCATATACCAGCATAGGGATGCCCCGGTAAGACTCTCTAGGAAGAAGTGGATTATGAGCTTATCATTACTGGAGAAGGAGGCCATCTTTCGGCAGTACATGATGAGGTGGCTTTTTGGACAAGTTAAACCTTCATACTTGACGTACTCAGGGACTTTGAATTTTGGAGGAATTACCACGTCCAGTACCAAACATACTTCTGAAGCTTTGAACCTAATATGATTTGTCCCTTCAATTGCTTTCAGTCTATCTTCCACAATTTGAGTCTCTCCTGATCTAAGGGGTCTCCTGATGGGCCATTGGAAGCCTCTCGATACTCATTAGTACTGATGGAATGGTTCTTATCAGTGGTCAATTTTGGATTCAAGTTCTGCAGAAGGTCCAATATCTTGTCCATCTTACCATTGATTTGGTTGATTTCTTCTCTCATCGCTTGCTGATTCTGTTCCAACAAGTCCATGAGTCTGGATTGAGCTCGAGTTCGATAGGGATGCAGGGAAAATTTGTGTATCTATTTTCTGTGGAAGGGGAAAAAATGAGTTATATTATGAAGAAGCCATGATTATGCATGTCATAAATGTTTTTTTTTTGTACATTTCATGCAAAGAATATGATGGAGAAAGGAGAAATATTTTTTTTTTATTTTTTCTATAAAAATAAAATAAATACAAGGATAATGAGAAATGTCGCTAAAAAAAAGAGAAAATGCTTTTTTTTCGAAAATTTATTTTTTAGAGGGAAAAAGAATGAGAAGGAAAAATATTTTTTGAAACTGTGTTTTTTTTTTTGCAAAGAAGAATAACAAATAATATTTTTTAGAGAAAAAATCATTTATTATCTTTCACAATTTTTGAAATATGAATGGAAAATAAATGGATGAAGGAAAAACGGGCAGAGTGTGCCCCTTGTGATGTAGGCCGGTATTTCCTAAGATCTTAGGTCATACGACTTTTGTCACGAAAAAAATGGGATAATGTAGCCGGTAGCTCCTTAAAAAGGGTCTATGGTCTACATAAGTGTCTTTCCATTGAGTGAGTTTAAGATACTAATCTAAAAGGTCCCTAGAGCCAAGGGTCCCACTTGAGAATGTCACCACCAATAATAGGTATACTATTAATGGATGATTTTTCTCAAATAGAGCCAAACTCTAGGTGAGGCCTTCATAGAAATCCACTGGTCGTACGTCTAGCAGAGCATCCATTACACAGCCTCTCCTAATTTAAGGTTCACTCGGACCTGGGTATAGGGCACCTACTCATAGTGTGTGTAAATAAAGTATATAAAGTGAAATGTGTAAAGGAGCAAACTTAAAACTACCCGCTGTAAAATAAATAAAACAATATATACATGGTGACTATCCCAATATTCAATATACATATAATCACAATAAAAATAAATAAACTAAACAAAGATAAAAACAAATAAGATAAGATAAAAATAAGTAAATTGAAAAAATAAAAAATGATAGTAATAAATAAATAAACAAAAATAAAAGAAAATGAAACAATTCACATTGTAAGGCAAACAAACAATTTAAACAATCAAAAGGCCTAACTCTCTAAAGTCCTCAGTGGAGTCGCCAGCTGTGACAACCACGCCAAAAATTTAAATGGAGCCACCACTAATATTTTATTTTTATAGGAAACATTGGAAAATCTATTTTTTGAATATTTTTGAATTTAATGAAAAAAAAAAGAAGGTCTTTGAACCATATTTTGAGCTCGGGAGTTGGTTATGCATAGGGAAGGTATTAGCACCCCTAAAACGCCCATAAAAATGGTACCTTTGATTGTTTTAAAAAACATGTTTGCCTTATCAAGAATTATTTCATAAAGAAAAAGCATGAGTCTAAGGTTTCCACAAACAGATCATAAATGAGGAAGATCAACTTTTATTTTACCTTAAAGTTAAATAATTGATCTAATGCCAAAATTGTTAATTTGAATCAGATTTAAAAATGTCTCCTTTATAAGAAAAAAAAAATCGAACTCTCTTTATTAGTTATAGTAATTATACTAACTAATTTAAATACTCATGTTAAATACTCTTTCTCCTATAATTCATTAAGAAATAAAATAAAGTATTTTTGCCACTAAATTTAATAACAATAACAATAATAGGTAAAAAGACAAGTTCACAAGAATCAAAAGAAATAACCTTTTTTTATTTACTACTTTTACTGAAGAGAAAATATTGACATAGAATTTAGAAGAATATATATATATATTGAATAAAACTATGTAAAACAAAAAACAAAATTAACCCTATCATACAACAACAATAAAAAAAATTAAAAATAAAATACAAAATCAGAAAGAAGCATAGATAATGAAGATAATTATGTATTAGATCTCAAGATTCAATCTTTTACATACACAATCGTACAGAAATAGGAATGGTAGCAACTTGAAGCGAATGAAAAAGAAAAGATAAAAACCTAGTTATAGTTATCTCAGCAACCAGATCGGAATTACACAGAGAAGAAACTGAAATTCTAGAAAAGAAAAAAAAAGTGTTTACATTTTCAGATCTCTTTTTTTCTTTTTTCTCTATTCTTCAGTCTTTTCTTCAAGAACTGCTCTCCCCTTTTTCTCCTATTTGAGAGGCTTTTATAGCATTCTTCGAATCTGTTACAGAAACAAAGAAAGATCAGGATCAAAATAAACTGGGAATAAAAGGAAATAAATGAAGAAAAAGAGAATCGAATCACTCCCTGATTTGGTTCTGGATGTCCATGTTTTCCTCTCAATCGAATCTCCATAAATCTGAGACATATTATCGAAAAAAGGTGGATTTTGGTGTGATTTGGTTTGAGATTAAGAAAGGGAGATTTGATTGATTCTCTAAAATATGATTTCTGAAAAGAAAAGGGATCGAAGAAGATCTTTTGCGTTATTTTTTCTATTTCTTTCTTTTGCATTATTTTTTATTTTCCTTATTCATTCTATGAGACCAAAAATATTATTTTTATTTATTTATTTAATATTACTACTACTAATTATAATAAGCAAAAATAAATTAAAAGAAAGAGGCCGGACAAAATTAGGGTACGACAGCTGCCCCTCCTTATATCTCCCGATGGCTTTTGTTAGGCCATCAGCCATAGCTCATGACGTCCTGGTTCGAGAGGAGACTCATTTAAAACTGAGCCTGCTTCATCTCCCAAATCTTCGGTCATTTTTTTCAACCTCTCTTCCACGATTTTATCCTTAACCCTTACATAACCCCCACGAGACATTCTGTGGGGGTATAGATTCTTTGCTGCATTTTGCTTACCCTTTTGCCTTTTCGCCTGTTACAAATAACACATAACAAATTAAAAATCAGTAAAAAATTTAAATTAGCTAGGCCACCAATTAAAAAACAACCATTAACCTGGAACTCTTCATCACGCCGGCTCTGGACAAACAACTGCCATGATTCCGCGGAGATAAAACTATATTTATCTAATGGCGTTGTGTTGCCATCTTTTTCTCCTCCACTAAATACATAAGTCTTGGAGAGCATTGTCTTAAATTGCTTCCAATGCTCCCCAGCATATACAAGCCATTTCTTCTTAAGCCGCTCATCATCAAGAACGTTGAATTGTCAAGCTACAAAGAATTACATAACAAAGTGGTGGCATTAGTAAATGAAGTTAAACATAGTTTTTATATTAATATATAAGTAACAGCAATAATTGTGTTAATATTAAATACCTGGACATCTTGCCAAATCATGTCCTTGAGATTCTTGTGTATGTCTTTTCGATTACTTTCATTGATACTAACCTTGCTACGGGCTAGACAACCAACATAACTCCTGAGCTTCGCAGCATACTGACCATTGGGTTGGAAGGTAACAGGATAAACTCAACATGGAACCTCTCACCAGGGGATGTCTGGCAGTAAAACCAGTCAAAGTCGTGGCACGTCTAGTCCTAGACCTCGTAAGAGAGGAGGCTGAAGAATCATCTATGATGCCTGTGTAGAAAAAAAAAATATGTCAGTCAGAATTGTGCCACTAGCATTAATCATTAAGCATTCAAACCAGGTGCACACATAGTATAAGCATGTTACACAATGCCAAAGTACTACCAGAAATAATTTCAATATGAAATAAGAGCAGCAGAATTGGTGACAATTGTAACACATAAAGCTGCTAGTTGTAATTACCCTATTTACAATATGTCTAACAATTGTAACACATAAATCAAGAGCAAAATTCATAGAAATAATCTCACTACCATAGCAACCCACAACATTTGCACACACTGTTTCAAAAACTAACAGACTTCAAAGAATATGCCACTCTAGGAACCAACATTGAATAATCAAATCCAAAGTCAACAACATTAACATCACTTCACAACAAACTAAACAAATCAATCCATATTTCACAACAAACCAAACAAACCAATCCAAGCTCTAATAATCAAGTAATGCCATAAACCATTCACATATAGCAAGATTCATAAGCACTTACTATAGAATGTTAATGAAGAGTAGTAGTGACAGTAACAAAGGGCAACTAGGTATAAATATCTTGTGTCAAACATTCTTATTCAACTGTAAGGTCTTAAATGGCATGCCTCATATGTGTTTATTATATACAATGATGAATCAAACACCCAATAAAAGAACATTCATCGAAAGAAAAAGCAGGGAAACTTACGTGTCGATGAACTCACTGAGAAACTTAATACACGCACAAGAGGCAAAGTTGAAGCAATGAAGACGAGCACTGACGATCGCGAAAGAAAAATCGAAACAGAGAAGAAGACGAGCACTGATGAATAGCTGTGTCGAACGCGAGCTCTGGCGAAGGGTGCTATGGGAGAAGACGAAACAGAGGCAAATGGGGCGGACGAGAAGGATTAGAATTACGATGAGAGAGAGTGCTTCGAACGGCGGCCAGAGAGAATGATGAGAATTTCGGCAAGTGTATTGAATCGCACAAGTAATAAAGTGATAAATAAGATTATCTCCACAGGGACTGCGATTGATTATTTAACTCAACAAAGTTCGTATCTATTTTGAACGGGAAACAATTCTTAGTTTTTGGAATCAAGTATATTTGAAACAAATGAAAAATAATAATAGCAATGATTTGAAAACCAAAGGATTAAAAACTGTTGGGAAATCAAGAGATAGAATTTTAAAAATTCTTTTAAAATCAATCTAAAGAGCGGAAAAATTCTTTTGCCAAGATCGCTTAGAACTACGAAAATCACAGGGATGTTGTGTTTACCTCTTGAAGCGTAGAGGAGATTGATCACCAACACCACGATCTTGCAGTGTCTCTACTCAGTCTACACGAATGGTAGCCTCGGAATGTGTCTTACTAGTTGACGGCTACAGAAAGGAGGCACATAAAAGACTAAGACTTAACCACTAGGGTTTTGGGAAGTTAAGCTTATATGCTCCCTTCCTTTCATTCTATTGCCCTAATGGGCCTCATACAATATGAGGTTATTTCCTTCTTATTTAATTAAATCACTATTTAATTAAATAATTTGATTCCGATTAGACCGTTCTATCGTGTGACCCTATAGGTTCCCATTAAGTTGGCAATAATATTAAATATTAAATTAATATTAAATATTATAAACAATGAGCAGCATCTAGAAATGCATCATTGCTACCCAATTAACGGGAAAAAACCGGTGATCCGATTTTAACCTTACCGCGACCAAGATTACTGTGAAGTCGATGTCCCTTCGTCCATATGTCTTAATTGAACACGAGACATAAATGTGTCATCCTTGTTAAGTCCAATCATATGTTCGTCGATACCAGAATGGACGTGTAATCACAAACGGGCCCAATATCACATATTGGCCCATTTTCGCGTGGTAACGCATGTTTCACGTCTCACTCTATCTAGAGGCCAAAGACATTACTCCTGTCATGTAGGAGGGATGAATCCTATCTACATCACTCGCACCCCTCAACATGATTCTTTGAAGGCCCAATTACTACCTTTATGATCATCCTGTTACGGATGACGTTTGATAGCATTAAAGCCTACAACTCCTCATGTAGGAATCGCAATGACTTCAAGTCAAAGGACTACTTCACTATGGTCACTATGAGGAGCGCCTATACATAACTATTATGAAGCGTCCTCATAGTGGGTCAGTCTAGTATAAATATTACTCCTAAAATCTATACCTGTGTGCCGACTTGATATCTCATATCCATGACCCGTGAGATGTGGCCATCAGTCTACTCACAAAATAGTCTTTATGCATTATTGTCGTCCTAATTAACAATAATACTCGACTACGGATACTTTAAGAATAGCGTTATTTATGTTCAATGGGGTCTCACGATCAAATCACACTTGATATTCCATCAAACGAACAGTCTATTCTAAGGACTTTATTGTGCTATAAAATAAGTAACACAATAAATGAAATGCCTTATATATTCAAGAGGGACTTCCTTCTTCTGTTATTTATCTGAGTTACTGGTTACGTATAATCATACTGAAGTATAGATTTGCTGGTAGTACTCATAATATTCTTCTGAAATGAATATTTGTTTTTATTGTTTTATAAAAGGAAAATTATCTCTTCTGGATCTATTGTTAAGTACTCATTTATTGTTCTAAACTAAAAAATTGTTTATTAAATTATTATTAAAAGGAATTAAAATTATTTATGATCTGTAGGTAGTGCTCACGTTAATATTATTTTTTACCAAGCTGACAAAAAAGGAATCTTTCAGATCTATGTAAGACTGTACGACGCAAGGCGGTAAGTCCCGACGGATAGGACGGATAGGGCAGATAGGCCTAATTACTGTGCAGCGCTTTGTAGATCTGAAAGGGTTTTACTAGACCTTGGTGAAAAATAAGTATTTTTTGAGTAGCTTTTGACAGATCTAAATAATGGTAATTGTCCTTAGTTTTTGAACAATATGTTTTGGGATGACTTTGAATTAGATCTAAAAGAATTTAATAAGTCCTTATTTTGAAGAAGAAGATTATTGAGGTAGCTTTTGTTAGATCTGGTACAAATATGTATGATTAAACCTATATGAGTAATTTAGAGAATAATTATTAATTCAAGGTTAATATTTATATTTCTAATGAACTAGGTGATGGTGATGATACTTACGGGTGAGGAAGACTTGTTTATTTTTGAGTAAATTATTGTTTATTTTCGGTAAACATGTTTCGTTCAAGTTCTACCTGTTTTTCTCCCAATAAGTCCTCTCAATCCTCATCCTCTTCTCTTTCCAGTAATCAATCTCACAGTTTTTCCAAAAAAGTCTTCAAAGAAGAAATTCGATTTGAAGATATCAATCAAGATTTGATTGATTGGGATATTCCCAAGATTAAAGATGAAGATCTTTACAAAACCAAAAATGATTTCAATTTCAAAAGCCTTTGGCATAACCAATCTGATTATATTATCAAAACTGTTGAACAAAAATACAAAATTGAAAAAGATGATGAAGAAATTCATCTGCTTTCTGACAAAAGTATCGAAGAACACAAAGCAAAAAATTAAAGTTATTTACATATCGGTAGTATTCAAGCTGGTATGAAACCCCTTAGTAGAGAATCTCTAGATGTTGCAGTTCTTTTCTGTTTGAGGGACAAAAGACACAATCGTTTTCAAGATTCTCTCTTAGGTACAGTGGAATCTAGCCTAAGCCACGGTCCAATATTCTTCAATTGCTTTCCAGATTTAACTGTTAGTCTGGATGATAAAAATATTCTTGATATTTTATATTTAGATGTCAAACTCCATGGGTATGATATGGAGGAAGGATCCATACCCATTACCCTGATCTATAGAGTTCAATACAAGGTCATGAACTCTGTTAGTTCCAATTTTCTCAAAACCAATTGTAACAAAAGCGGAGAAACAACTTTGTTTCTGACCGACAATAGTGAGGCCAATATTATTGTGCCTAAAACTATTCAGTGGAGTGATATTACACTCCCAGACAAATGGATCTTAGAAAAGGCAACCCCAGCCTTTCCCAGAATTACTCCAGAATTTCAAGATTTAACCCAACATCAAACAGGTCAAGTAGACTTAGTCTTTGATAGAAGAAATTCTTTCTCTCTTTCTAGGTCTGTTAGATCTACTAATGATTTTCAATCAGCCTTATCTAGGAGATCTTTTCCAGCCTCTAGATCTATTCCTAGATCCATCCATATGAATCAATCGGAACCTTCCCATGAAGGATCAACAATTCACTTATGAGGGTTTGAAACCACAACCCCTGTTAGAACTTCATACCAAAAGAATGAGGAAGACCAAAGAACCATTCAATCTCCAACCTATTCCTCCCTTAATGAACCTTATGATATTAATGTAATATTATTTGAGTTTGTTATTGATAAAGAATCTCTTAGAAAAGAAATGAAATCTGAAGAATGGTCTTCTCATAGAGAATGGTTTTTCAAACATTATCAAGGATCCAAAAGGAAGGAAATCCAAGAAAAATTCTATCAATTCCTTGAACGTATCCAATCCAATATCCCTTTCTTTGACTGGTTCAATGTCTATGCCATTAAACATAAGATCAAATGCCCTTTCAAAGACAAGCTTATAGGACGTAAATTTTTAAGTGACATTACGAAATGGCAATTAAGAGAGAGACAAGTTATCCAATCTGACCTTCCACCCAAAGCACCCTTTGCTCTCATGAGTAAAGAAAAAGAGAATGATGTGGAAGGAATTCATGGTGAATTCCTTGAAAATATCAATAGAAATCAATCTATCAATATGATAGGGCAATTATCTTTACCTAATGTTAAGAAACTCGGACCCAAACCAAAACACTCTGAAGCCTCATTATAGGAAAATTTGCAATTCCAATGATCAATTAGCTAATGAAACTCTTGAGAATTATGACTCTCATAAAAGCCTAAAACTAAAATTATTTGCTACACTTGTGGTAAACCTGGTCATAAGTATATATTTTGTAGGATAGAAAGAAAAATTAAAACCCTTTTCCTCAATCAAATTCAAAAAGATATTAACAATTTGTTAATAAATTCTTTTCAAGAAAATATAACTATCAATGAATTTTCTTAAAACAACAATCAGATTCATGATGATAATCTATCTGAATCTTCTAATCAGGTTAATGTTTTAACTAAGGAACAAGATCTCCTTTTTAAAGCCATTAATACCATACCTAATCCTCAACAGAAAATGAAATATCTTGAAAAACTAAATTTTTCTAAGAATTCTTTAGTTTCTAACAAGCTCAGTCTCAAAGAGAAATTTAGTACCAAGTCTATTACCATTCAAGATCTCCAATTTGAAATCAATAATTTGAGAAAGGAGATTAAAAATTTGAAACAAAACCAATTTGAACCTGAGGCTTCAACCTCCAAAAAAGATGATAACCCCTTTCAATTAAACATAGTTGACGACTTTTCAGGATTAATCAATTATGTTAAAATTCAAAAGTTTTATATTAACATCAGAATTCTAGTAGGAGAATTTGTCCTTGAAACTACAGCTCTCTTTGACATTGGAGCTGACTTAAACTGTATCTTAGAAGGGTTAATTCTCACTAAGTATTTTGAGAAAACTTCAGAACAACTTAGTACTGCTAATAGTTCTAAGTTAAAAATCAATTAAAAATTGTCTTCTGCTATAATTGAAAACCATGGTCTTAGGATAGAAACATCTTTCCTCTTGGTTAAAAATCTTAGGAACAAAGTGATTTTAGGAACGCCATTTATCATATTGTTTTTTTCTTATCAGACCACTGAAGATGGGATTATTACTCAACATTTGGGTCAATCTATTATTTTCAAATTTTTGAAAAAACCCATCATCAGAGATTTAAATCTAATTTCCTATAAAGAAAATCAAATCCATTTTCTTAAAGATGAAATTTCTTTTAGAAATATAGAAAATTAATTACAACAATCTGGTACTCAACAAAAAATCAAATATCTTTTGGAACAAATTCAAACTTCCATTTGTTCGGATTTACCTAATGCATTTTGGGAAAGGAAACAACACATTGTTGAGCTTTCTTATGAAAAAATTTTTCAAGAAAAACAAATCCTAACCAAAGCTAGGCCAATTCAAATGAATAAAGAACTCCTTCAATTTTGCCAGAAAGAAATCAAGGATTTATTGGAAAAAGGCCTAATTCGCAAAAGTAAAAGTCTTTGGTCTTGTTCTGCATTTTATGTCAACAAACAAGCTGAAATTGAGCGTGGAAGCCTTGTTATCAATTACAAACTGCTTAATCAAGCACTTTGCTAGATTAGGTATCCAATCCCCAATAAAAAAGACCTTTTAAATAGGTTACACAATGCTAAGATTTTCTCAAAATTTGACATGAAATCTGGATTTTGGCAAATCCAAGTCAAAGAAGAAGATAGGTATAAACCGCCTTTCATTGCTCCTTTTGGTCAGTATGAATGGAAAGTTATGCCATTCGGTTTAAAAAATGCTCCTTCTGAATTCCAAAGAACAATGAATGAGATTTTCAATCCTTATTCTAAATTTGTAATTGTTTATATTGATGATGTTTTAATATATTCTCAATTTATTAATCAACACTTCAAACATATCAGTATCTTTATCTCGGTGATAAAAAGAAATGGTCTTGCTGTTTCTAAAACAAAAATTAATTTGTTTCAAGCTAAAATCAGGTTTCTTGGTCATAACATTTATCAAGGGACCATTGTTCCTATCAATCGGGCTATTGAGTTTTCGGACAAGTTTCCTAATCAAATCATTGATAAAACTCAGTTACAAAGATTTCTAGGATGTTTAAATTATGTCTCAGATTTCTTTCCACAACTTAGTAATCTTATCAAACCTCTCCATGATCGTCTTAAAAAGGATCCTCTTGAAAGATGTTCATACTGATGTTGTCAAACAAATAAAAACTCAGGTCAAGAATCTTCCATGTCTTTATTTACCTAATCCTCAAGCCTTTAAAATTGTTGAAACTGATGCCTCTGACATAGGTTATGGTGGCATTCTTAAACAAAGAATTTTTGACAAGGATCAAGTGATTGTCTTTACTTCCAAACATTGGAATCCAGCACAACAAAAATATTCCATGTTAAAAAAGAAGTTTTAGCAATCGTTTTATCTATTTCAAAGTTCCAATCTGATTTATTAAATCAAAAATTTTTAGTTCGTGTTGATTGTAAATCTGCAAAAGACATTTTACAAAAGGATGTTAAAAATCTTGCATCAAAACAGATTTTTGCCAGATGGCAAGCAATTTTGAGCATTTTTTACTTTGATATTGAATATCTTAAAGGCTTAGTAAATGCTCTCCGTGACTATCTCACTCGTGAATACTTACAGGGAAAAGAATAACATGTCCTCCAGGGTTTCTTCCTCTCGGGGAAGAGGTGGCAGAGGTAGAGGTAAGAATGATTTAAATGCTTTAGCTCCATCTTTTATTTCTAACCAAATTGGGTCTCCTACCCAAAATCAATCTGGATCTTCGATCCAAGCTCAATTAATTGGATCATCAACCCAAAACCAAGCAACCCAGAAAAGTTCAGACCAATCCTCAAAACAAACTACCAAGCAAACCAAACAAGATTATGCCTTCCCAATTCAAACTCTCCTAGCCTTTCAAGAACAAGGCTTGACCAATTTACCTAAAAAGACTTGGGCCAGTATGGCTGAAGCAAACCGTGACCAAGATCTTCCATCTTTGGATCTCATGATCCAAAACCAAAAAACCCAAATTGTCCAAGCTCATCCAAAACCAATTCAGTTTAAATCTGCCAATACTTCCAAAACTCAATACATTCCAAAACCCAGATTCTATCCAGTTATAAGATTAGAACCTGAATACTAGGATGAAAACCCAAACAAAATTCCATCCAAAATATTTCCTCCCAGATTCCAATTTATTCCTATGGCTCATAATAAAACACAATTATTCTTTGAAAAAATTCTCGAGGATTCTGACTCGGTAGCCATTAAACACTACAAAGATCCTAGAGATGAATCAATTACCACCCATTCTACCCTTCAAATCCTGAATGTTCTTACACCTTCGGCTTGGGGACAGAATCCTAATAAACCCAAAAAAATTTCAGATTTTTATGATCCAATTGGTTACACCTACTGGGATTATGTCAAGGCCTAGGATTTTATGATTCTAGGTTTACAAAATAAGTCATTCAAACATTCCTGGTTAATCTACTTTAAAACAGGAAACAAGTACTCTTTTCCAAATTGGTTCCTCCAATGGTGGGATTTCTTTGGCCCAATACCTGAAATCCTTCCTACTGAAGTTCAAGAAGGATTCCAATTATTTAACAAAAAATTTACCAGTGAGTTTGATAATTTGCCAATTTTATTAAACTTTTTCGTTAAATTCTCTTTGTCATGGGTATTTTCCTGGCAATACAAATTGGTGAGTAGTTCAATCCCAGAAACTATGGCACTACTCCAGAAGCAAGCCTGCGTCAAATGGTGGTCCAGCTTTGATGGATCAAAAGCATCTCAAGACAATGTAAAAATTTGGTTCAAAAATAATCCAAAATTTTTGAAGTTTGCAGAACCAAGCACCTGTCTTCTTCTCAATCAAAAGGCACATATTGCGGCTGCACTTGCTGCCTTATCATCTGAAGAAGATGTTCTACACAACCTTCAAAACATTGTCCAACTTTTACAAAAGCAATCCTCGGACCAAGAAAAGGGTAACCAAGACTTACCATCATCTTCGTCCAATCAACCAAAAAAGAAGGGAAAGAAAAAGAAGCAAGTCTTTCCCTCTTCTTCTAAATCGTCTACAGAAGACCCATTTTTCAAAAATGAAGACGACTGCTTTGGAATCTATTCTCCGATTAATTTTGATGAATAGCAGCCTGTCAGAAATCAATCATAATGTCAGAAGACTCAAATTTTCAATTATTGTAACTTTACTATTTGGTACTGCAGCATTTTTACTTTTTACTGTAGCCAATAGTTCAATTTGATTCCGGTAACTTACCGGAACTGTTCAAACAGTTCAATTTTCATTTTTATAAATAGGGTGCATAGGTTTCATTGTTAGGCACCATTTAAAATTCCAGTTTTATTTTCTCTTGTTCTAGAGAGAGGTTAGTAAGAGACACTCTGCCCTTTTCTCTGCTCTTCAATCTTTGTACTTGCAATCTTTCAATCTAAGTTTCAAGTTTCAGTTTCTTTTCCTGCCTTTTATTTTCCAGTTCATTCATGCATCTTTAAATTTCTGCAAGAAAGAGTGCGCCTACCCTTGGCTCATGCATATTTAGTTTCCGCCATTTACTTTCAGTTTTTACTTTTCTGCAAACACACACACACTTATGCATATTTAATTTCTGCAAGAAAGAGTGCGCCTACCCTTGGCTCATGCATTTTTAATTTCTGTCTATAAATTTCCAGCACTTTATTTCTGTTCATACTCTTGTTTATGTTTTGAGCAGTCCGTCTGCTTCCTACTTTCCATTCAGTTTTTCCTTTAATTTTCCTTTTCTGCTTCCGACCCCCTCTTGGTATCAGATCCTGATGGAGAAGTAGAAATGTGATATTGATCTTAAATCATGTGTTATTAATCTGAGTTACTGGTTACGTATAATCATATTAAAGTATAGATCTGCTGGTAGTACTCATAATATTCTTCTGAAATGAATATTTGTTTTTATTGTTTTATAAAAGGAAAATTATCTCTTTTGGATCTATTGTTAAGTGCTCATTTATTGTTCTAAACTAAAAAATTGTTTATTAAATTATTATTAAAAGGAATTAAAATTATTTATGATCTGTAGGTAGTGCTCACGTTAATATTATTTTTTACTAAGCTGACAAAAAAGGAATCTTTTAGATCTATATAAGACTGTACGACGCAAGGCGGTAAGTCCCGACGGATAGGACAGATAGGCCTAATTACTGTGCAGCGCTTTGTAGATCTGAAAGGGTTTACTAGACTTTGGTGAAAAATAAGTATTTTTTGAGTAGCTTTTGACAGATCTAAATAATAGTAATTGTCCTTGATTTTTGAACAATATGTTTTGAGGTGACTTTGAATTAGATCCAAAAGAATTTAATAAGTTGTTATTTTGAAGAAGAAGATTATTGAGGTAGCTTTTGTTAGATCTGGTACAAATATGTATGATTAAACCTATATGAGTTATTTAGAGAATAATTATTAATTCAAGGTTAATATTTATATTTCTAACGAACCAGGTGATGGTGATGATACTTACGGGTGAGGAAGACTTGTTTATTTTTGAGTAAATTATTGTTTATTTCCGGTAAACAAGTTTCGTTCAAGTTCTACCTGCTTTTCTCCCAACAAGCCCTCTCAATCCTCATCCTCTTCTCTTTCCAGTAATCAATCTCACAGTTTTTCCAAAAAAATCTTCAAAGAAGAAATTCGATTTGAAGATATCAATCAAGATTTGGATGATTGGGATATTCCCAAGATTAAAGATGAAGATCTTTACAAAACCAAAAATGATTTCAATTTCAAAAGCCTTTGGCATAATCAATTTGATTATATTATCAAAACTGTTGAACAAAAATACAAAATTGAAAAAGATGATGAAGAAATTCATCTGTTTTCTGACAAAAGTATCGAAGAACACAAAGCCAAAAATTATAATTATTTACATATCGGTAGTGTTCAAGTTGGTATGAAACCCCTTACAAGAGAATCTCTAGATGATGCAGTTCTTTTCTATTTAAGGGACAAAAGACACAATCGTTTTCAAGATTCTCTCTTAGGTACAGTGGAATCTAGCCTAAGCCACGGTCCAATATTCTTAAGCTTTCCAGATTTAACTGTTAGTCTGGTTGATAAAAATATTCTTGATATTTTATATTTAAATGTCAAACTCCATGGGTATGATATGAAGGAAGGATCCATACCCATTACCCTGATCTATAGAGTTCAATACAAGGGGTCCAATTTTCTCAAAACCAATTGTAACAAACGCGGAGAAACAACTTTATTTATGACCGGCAAGAGTAAGACCAATATTATTGTGCCTAAAACTATTTAGTGGAGTGATATTACACTCCCAGACAAATGGATCTTAGAAAAAGCAACCCCAGCCTTACCTAGAATTACTCCAGAATTTCAAGATTTAATCCAACATCAAACAGATCAAGTAGACTTAGTCTTTGATAGAAGAAATTATTTCTCTCTTTCAAGGTCTGTTAGATCCACTAATGATTTTGAATCAACCTTATCTAGGAGATCTTTTTCAGCCTCTAGATCTATTCCTAGATCCATCCATATGAATCAATCAGAACCTTCCCATGAAGGATCAATAATTCACTTACAAGGGTTTGAAACCACAACCCCTGTTAGAACTTCATACCAAAAGAATGAGGAAAACCAAAGAACCATTCAATCTCCAACCTATTCCTCCCTTAATGAACCTTATGATAACGACGATTTGTTTTTCCGTGCATTTTTATTAAAGTCAAGACTGTGAATTTGTTGTTGAAAATAAAAGGTGTCGTGACCTAATTTCAATAAGGGCATCAGTTTTAACGGCCAGCCAACATTCTTTTTGATTGGTTCGATGGCCACTTCTTCTGGCGATTTATTTAGTTTTTCACTAAAATCCATTACAGAAATTGATTTGTCAAAGTACAGCACATTGGTTTTTGACTTTTTGAAATTGTTTCAAAAGAGTTATTATTATTATTATTTTGATAAATTCAAAAGGGTTATTAAAGGTGGAATGTATCACTGCATTTTCCTTTTAATTGGCTGATTGGTTTTCCATGTCTGCAATTTCTTTTTAAAAGGAAATATTGAATTCCCCTTTTTTTTATGGAAACATGAATCATTGATTTTGGAAATCATGTGCAGCCAGCATTTCGATTTTTGTGGGCAACTTTCTTTTTGTGCTGTGCGTTTTCATTAATTCATAGCATGAATCGGTCATTTGCTTGGAACAATAATCATGATTGTTGCCTTTTGCTGTGCGTTTGGAACCGAGAAATGGTTTTATCGTGCCTTTCATCGTTTGATGATTTTGAGCACTTCACGCGTTTGATAAAATGTGACTGTTAGCATTTTATTTTAGTCCGTTTCATTTTATTAATGCCTGAAAAACGAGCCGCAGCTGGAACTTGTTTCCTGCGTGAGGCAGTGCCTTGACATTGAGGCAGTGTGTTTCAGAACACGTGAGTGCATCCCTGTTTTAATGCGTGCAAACTTTGATGTTTAAAATATTTTGATAATATAAATAATAATAATAAAGGATATATTATTATTGTTTTTTTTAATATTTTAAGCACATGGTTTATGGTTATGGCCCTAGATTATAGTGTTATTTTATTCAGGTAAATACGACCTACATGTCGTGATTTATTTCAATGTAAGTTTAAATACGGCCTACGTGTCGTGCCATTTATTTGTTTATTTATTTATTCTTTAAATAAATATAATTTCTTCAAGAGTTGGAGAAGGGGAACACTATATGCGAACACTGTGGGAGCTTGAGAATCTTGCTCGTGGGTCAAAGAATTGTAATAGTTTAATTAACTATTTAAATTCTTGTATATTAGGAGGCCATAATCATAAAACCAAAATCTCACATGTTTGTGTATGTGATGCATGAAATGCATGAGATGTGTGTTGTTGTGTTGTACGCTTCTGTATGAGATGCATGAAATGTATGACATGGGTGATTTAAATATATGATTTAAAATTGTGCTAGCATGTATGTCATTGAATGCTTATATGTTTGGTTGAAATATATGTTGCATGAATGTCATGTATGCTGAGAGATACGAGTTGTATATTAATACAACGCCGGTGAGATCACTTAATTAAAAATCCCTCCCTTTAAATATTAAGTCATATATGTCTTCTGATGTGTGGCACTTGTCAAGGCCTTGATCGAACGAGTGTGGGTCATCCAAAGCTGAGCACCTCGTTTTATCTCGGTGAAGCGCGATAGGTGAAATAACTGCTTGCTAACCATTGGGTCTGACTTAACTGAGTAGATTCAATAGGATTGAAATGACTCAGAGGTAAGAGTTGGGCATCAATTTATAAGATAAATTAGGATAAAGAGTTATCCACCTAATTGATCTAAGAGTTGCATAGAGATGCAATTGGAAAGGAGTTTCCTACCTAAATAGCTGAGTTCTGGGCGATCAGCCAAAGCTGACTCAGGACGAGGTGAAATATGGATCTTGGCCCACTAGAAAATCTTCCAACGAGATTTTTCGAGTCAATGTTGAGGGTCATTGATTTGAGTAAAATAGTGGGAGCATATTTAATAAAGTCCTATTAAATATGTTTGTTCATGATACTTAAATTCTGTACATTTCTATAATTGAAATCACCATGGATTAAACACGACAATTTGTCCTCGACAAGGACAAAGATTCCAGAATTTAGTTTCTGGATTGGTACATAAATTTGAGGAGTGTCCTCAAGCACGAGAAAGGGTTGTATGTTCCGAGTGAACAATTCCTGAGAAACTTGCTCCTACTAGGATCGAAAGGGATGCTTATGAGAAGCATTAAGTCGATGTCTTGGATGTAGGATACTTCATACTTACAATCATGGAGGCATATAATATGATCATTCATCTCATAATGCTCTACCAAGAGCAAACAAGTCATGAAAGGTTTGAGCCTTCCTGTCCCCTTTTCAACTACAAGCTGGTAGAGGGTAACCCAGTGGGTCCTTGTGTGCTTCATACTATTGGGCACTCTAAGAACCTGTTAAAGCTGGGATTTCATTTTGCCAAGAGTTGGCAACTGACTTAATCCTGCAAGAGTTGCTGGATGGTTAGAGTCAGAAAGAATAGGCCATGTTGATGGTCACGGAAGGGAAAGACGTGATGTTTGCTATCAAGGAGTAGCACATAGGCAAGAACAAGTTCAAGCCCAGTACTTCTACCTTGAAGTTGACATACAAAGGTTGCTAAGGAGGGCACTTGCTTCCAATACGGTTGAACTAGCAAAATTGGAAGAATTGTCACGCGTATTAAAAAGAGTATAAATTGAAGAAAGAAAGTTGGACTTTTTCTTTGGGTATTTTCTCATAGAAGACAAGGGTTGTCTGGGAGCTAAATAAGTGTTATTAAGTTCCAACTGTTGATGGAAACATCACTTCCATTTCTTGAGTGGACAAGAAAGGATGTAATAAAAGGACAATTGTTGTTCCATTTATTCAACTGATGTTTTCAATGTTTGAGATCTTGAAAGACACGTACACGTGTCGTTGATCTCAAGTTGTCCATCTATGACATAAATGTGAATAAGGTCAAATCAAGTTATTTGATTTTTATATACCTAGGCATTAATGTTTAGGCCAAATAAGTAAGAAATATAACTCTAAGTTCCATTAATATGGATTATTGGACTCATTCGATTGTAAATCGTTTGAGGTCTATAATTCTTGCTTATTGGAAAAGATGACTAAGCTTAAATCACCAATCATGGTGAAAGGACTAGTAATCTTTTGGTGTGATACATGAGATGTATATGGGCCACTAAACAAGTTTGCAAGGTTTTCGAACTTCATTGGGTTTACTGTTGACTACAGTAACTAATGATTTGTTATGAAACACAAATCGGGAATCTTTGAAGAGTTCAAAGAGTCCAAGGATGAAGTGCAGAACCGCATTGGCAAGAGTATTAAGACCATACGATTGGATCGTGATGGTAAATACTAAAGCCAAAAGTTTGATGACTATCTGAATCGTACCTTGTCAGACATGGTCTGATCAATGATGAGTCTGTCAAAACTTTATGGCTCTTTCTGGAGTATGCTTTATATACAACTGTTTCTCGCCCTTAACTATATTCCATCTGAGGCAATAAAAGGGCTCCATATGAGATATGGAAGGGCTTGAAAGCCAAGTGTTACATTTATGAAGATTTGGCTTATGAAGATTATTTGATAAACTTGAACTCAAAATGAATAAATGTAGTTTGTGGAGTATCCTTAGGAAACTAAGGGATACTGTTTCTACAATGTCTCCAAGGACAAATAGTTTGTCGCGAAAACTGAAGTTTTCCTTAAAGGAGTTCATCTCCAAAGGAACCAGTGGGAGAAATGTAGAGCTTTGCTTCCCTACAATGGAACATGAATCGGTTTCACAAGTGCTATGGATGAGCCACCGATTCGAGTTACACAAGATCTATGTAGATCTAACAGGACACATCACCAACCTGAGAGACATGGACTTCTCCTGACTCAAGAGGTAATGTACTGCTCATGGATCAAAATGAGCCTGTGACCTACCTAGGTGCCATAGTTGGCCCAGATTCTGAGAGGTAGCTTGGAGCCATAGAATCTAAGATGGAATCCATGTGAACCAATAAGGTTGGACCTTGATGGAGTCACCTTAATGGGTAAAACCCATAGGGTGCAAGAGGGTCTTTAATAGAAAACTGACATGGATGGTATTGTGAATACCTGTAAGGCGTGATTTGTCGTGAAAGGTTTCATGCAAATCCATAGTATAGACTATGGCGAGACCTTCTCCTAATCACGATACTTAAATCCATTAAGACTCTACTTGTTGAAGATCCATTTATGGATTAGAGAAAGCTTTTAGAAACTAGAATCGTCGTTTTGATGAGACTGTTGGACAGTGGGATTCATCAAGAATGAAAATGAGCTTGTGTATACACAATGGTTAGTGGGAGTATTACTGCTCATCAGAAATGATTTCCCTATAAAGCGTAAAAGCATAGTTAGGAAATGTTTCTTGATGAAGGACTTACGCGAGACTTCCTAAGTGTTAGGAATCAGGATCTATAGAGATAGATTACTGAAGTTACTTGGCCTAAGATCGAAGTACATGTATACATTGATATGTACTCGAGTAGATGTCTTGTATGCCTTGAGCATGATAAACATGTACCAATATGATCCCAGTGAAGGTCACTGGACCACCGTCAATAGTATCCTTGAGTACCTAAGAAAGACTAAGGATATATTCTTGATAGATGATGGTAAGGAAGAGATCGTTGTACGTAGTTACATTGATGCTACTTCCAAACAAATAAAAGTAATTCCAGGTCACAGTCTGGATTTGTGTTTTGCCTATATGGTGGCACTGTAAGCCGGAAGAGTTCCAGGTCGGGGACAGTGTCTATTTCTCTTACAGCGGCCTAGCATGTAGCCGTGTCTAATGTGATTAGAAGGCTGTTTGGATCAAGAAGTTCGTTAGAACTTGCGTAGTTCCTAACTATGCGAACTCCATTGATCTCATTGTGATGATGATGGAGTAATCGTCTAGGCCAAGGAAACTTAATCTCACCAGTGATCCGAACATATACTTAGCTGTTTCCATCTAATTCGATAGATGATAGAAGAGATGTGAAGATGTGCAGAATGATGACACAAAATCCACTAAAGGAGTTTCTTGCTCAATAGTAGCTTGACACTCACACTAGTTCGATGGGTGTTGAATTGATGCTCGATTGGCACTACTGCTAGTGGGAGATTGTTGGTGTAAGCCCTAGTGGCCAATCTATTTTATATAGATTATTGTTTGTATCATGACTTTAGTTATATATTTAATATATATGTAAAGGCATCATTTATTATGTGTAGCATAATAAAGTCCTTAGAATAGACAGTTCGTTTAATGAAATATCAATTATGACTTGATCGTGAGACCCCATTGAACATATAGAACGTTATTCTTAAAGTATCTGTAGTTGAAATATTATTATTAACTAGGACGACAATAATACATAGAGACTATTGTGTGAGTAGACTGATGACCAAATCTCACGGGTCATGGATATGTGATATCAAGTCGGCACACATGTATAAATATTAGGGGTAATATTTATACTGGATTGACCCACTATGAGGACGCTTTATAATAGTTATGTAAGTGTCATAAGCGCTCCTCATGGCGACCATAGTGAAGTAGTCCTTCAACTTGAAGTCACTACGATTCCTACATGAGGAGTTGTAGGCTTTAATGCTATCAAACATCATCTGTAACAGGATGATCATAAAAGTAGTACTTGGACCTGCAATGAATCTTGTTGAGGGGTGTGAGAAATGTAGACAGGATTCGTCCCTCCTACATAACAGGAGTAGTGTCTTGGGCCTCTCGATATAGTAGGACTTGAAAATATGTGTGGCCACGCCGAGATGGGCCAATATGGGATATTGGGCTCATTTCGTGATTACACGTCTACTTGGAGATCGAGGAACATAAGATTGGACATAACGAGGATGACACATTTATGCCTCGTGTTCAATCAAGACATATGGACGAAGGGACATTGGCTTCACAGTGGTTGTGGTTGCATTAAGGTTAATATCGAATCACCGATATTTCCATAGGCTGAGTGGCAGTGACACATTGCTAGAGGCCAATCATTGTCAGTGATATTTAATATTATATTGAATATTGAATATTAATATAATATTTAATACCATGGCCAGTCTAGTGGGAACCTATGGGGTCACACGCATACAGATTCTATGATGGAGAAAGGAATTAATTAAATTAAGGTGAACTTAATTTAATTAATGGAAATAATTAATTAAATAAGATTTAATTAGTTAAGGGATTATTTAATTAAATGGACCTAATTGGACTTGGCCCATTTTGGTTATGGTGACCTAAATGAGTGATATCATTTTCTATGAAAGGGAGTGATGCTCATCACAGAAAAAATAACCTAATTTTTGGAAAGAGAGGTCATCATCATCCCATGAGGGCAAGCACCCAAAAACTCCTAGGATCTCGCGTGGACTGAGTAGAGAGGCAACGGTTGGTGCCTTTGGTGATCAAGATTGTGAAAGCACGCTTCAAGAGGTAAACACAATAACTTAATTTGTGATTCATGAGCAATGTGTGATCCGTGGTTACGGGGATCTTTCTGCTTGAGAGAGTTTTGAAAGAAATTTTTAAATGTTGGTCTCTCAAATCCCCAACATCGTCTCCACAGGGATTGCGATTGATTATTTAACTCAACAAAGTTCGTATCTATTTTGAACGGGAACCAATTCTTAGTACTTGGAATAAAAGATATTTGTAACAACTGAAAAATAACAATAACAACTATTGAAAAATCAAAGGATTAAAAACGACTATTGATCAAATCATCTTGTTTTCACTCTTATGCATTTAATCTACAAACAACGCCAGTTATTCCATACAATTTGAAGTTCGAATCAACGAATTTAGATTATACAATTCCTTGTCTCATAACCCCTTTAACTAAACCAAAAATTCCTAATTTCTTAGGTGACCAATGATAAAGTTAAGCATAAAGATCAATGATTCATAGGAACACATAATCACAAAGCTATATTCCTATACTCATCATGACTATGGCTAATGATCTCAGTTCAAGTTATTCACCCAATTTTCCAATCATCATGAAAACCCCAAATCGATTCAACAACAGCTAAGTATCAAAAAGCATTAAGCGCGGAGAATTAAAAGTTCAATTGATATGAAATAAACTTGCTTTAATATAATAGAATTAACTACATAAGAGTTTTATCAAGATTTATCTACCCTAGTCTGAGAGATTTAGCTACTCATAAAAAAAGAAAAACCAAACCAGAAAAATCGAGGAAGAAGAGAGAAGGAGAACGAATCCTATCCTCCACTGTGCCTCCAAGAATCAAAGTTCAGACCCTAGGCAAATGTTTAAAATGCCTATTTATAGTTTAGGTGACAAAAGGGTGAAAAAACCAGCAAAAATGCAAGACAGCGCTAAAATCTGAAAAATACGAGTTCCGCAGCACGGCCGTGATGCGTGCCACGACTTGGCCGTGTTCGGCTCTGTGTCTCGCTAAAATAAAATCCTCGGCGTGTCGCGTTTCTTACGTTCTTTTATTTCTTTGGTCAGTCTTATTCCTCCTTTTGTTTGTTTGTGGGCCATTCTTTTTATAAATCCAGCAAGGTGCAGCGTGGGTTTCTTCAAAGATAGCCTGTTTTTCTTTATTTTAATAGTTGCCTTTATTCACGCTGCTCCATCGTTTCATTTGTATGCGTGATATTTGGGCTTTTATTTCCCCACCTCCCCCACTTAATTTTTCCACCTCCCCCACCCAAAGAAAAGACTATTTTACCCTTTACTTTTCCTATCTTCCAGATTCAAAATGTTGACGTTATTTTTTATTTTGGAAAAATTTCAACCTCCGGATTCTTAATACCGGAGCACTCCGGAGATAAGAATCCGAACTTTTTTTGAACAATTTACCTTCCTTTTTGCTAGATCTGTAAAATTAAAAATTAACACGTCCGGATTCTTGTCTCCGGAGTGCTCCCATAAGAATCCTGACGTGTTTTGAACAATTCACCTCCCTTTTGCTAGATCTGTAAAATTAAAAATAACACGTCCCGATTCTTATTATCGACACTCCGAGACAAGAATTTGACGTGTTAATTTTTTTGCTAGATTTAGAGTCCATTCTAAAATCCTGACGTGTTAATTTTTTTGCTAGATTTAGAGTGTCCGGATTCTAAAATCCGGAATTATCCGGATTTAAGAATCCGGATGTGGGAAAAGTTGGATTTTTAACAAATGGATATTTTAGAGTAAGGGCAAAGTTGGATTTTTAAAAATATGAGAGGTGGGAAAATTAAGTGGGGGAGGTGGTGAAATAAAACGCCATGATATTTTTATAAAAGTCCAAGGCAAGCTGCTGACCATTCTTTTAATCCAGTCCATGCCTTTCTTTATTTCAAATGCTGCGTGGCCCTTTTTTTATATCGCAACCCATTTTGGTCAAATACTTTTCTTTGAGCACAAAAGAGCCAACACCAAGTGCATTATTTAAATCAAACAAAATACATATATAACATGGATTAAAATAGTTAAAAAAAAACTAAAATGCAATGTAAAACTAACACTAAACTATATGCTATTTTGAACTCATCAAATTACCCCAAGCTTAGAATTTCGCTTGTCCTCAAGCAATTACTGTGGCCAAAGATAATATGGGAAAATTGGAGATGCAACAGATAAGAAACCCGAGATAAATGCAAGATCAAGCAATTGGCTAACGGCTAACAAAGAAAATAGAGACAATCAAAATCAAGTCCAATTAGAAACATAGGCTCTCTGAAATCATGTCTATCACTGATAGGGGCACTCTCCTTACCACTCTCAAAGTGTTTAAAGGTTAAGACAGTTCGCTCACATCCATCAATGAAAGTGCTCTACCATAGGCTTGACTATTAACCAAATCTCAGCAAATAAATTATGAAAACACACAAGAATCAAAAGGTCTTTCAAAAAGTTGTAACGTGGCCAAGGGATTTTACTTGTAAGGTGGGATAAAAACAAGAAAGGAGAAATTCAAGGGCTATCAACATGAATAATTAAAGCAACCATTTCAAAGCAGAAATCTATTTTTCTCTTTTTGCTTTCAAAACATTCTTATTTTTGCTCCTCTTCTGTTGTTTTTCTTACTATATTTTTTTCTTTTATTTTATATATATATATATATACCTCTTTTTTTTTATTCTCCCTCATTTGAAATTTTGCAATAATTATTGGGGAGGAATTAAACAACAGAAGAGATCCCAAGTTCAAACATCAAAACAACTAAGCATCCAATTGCTTCCCTAAACATACTCTAAAAGGTACAATAAACATTTGATGGGTACCAAGAAAATTCATATCTATCAAGGCTCAAAAGGGGCAACTAATGGAAGCTTTCATTCAAAAATCAGAGGCTTGAAAACATGCCTAAAATGCCTTAATCATATTCAAGTGTGTAATAAAAAAATTTCAAGTTTTGAAACAGTTTCAAATCAAGTTCTAGAGAGCACAATCAAGAGGGACATGTTCATACAAGGAGAAGGGGCATAAAAATATGATGAAGTGCAAGCCCTAATACAAGCTCAAGTCTCACATTTAGAAGTTAAAATCAGTAAAAAAGATCAAATCAGAGCGCCACAAGCTAATCATCAACTTATCAAAAGATTATCCCTATGTACATTAAGAACACTACCTGTAAGCCTATCACAAGAGAAAATAATTGGGTTCCAAATCATTGCAATCTCAAATTTCAACAAAATTGTGGCACACATGGAAAAGCACAAGAGGATAGCATGACAATTTGGGGGATAAAATGATGCGAACAAAAACAAAAATTAACACAAAATGTAAAAACTAAAATGAGATGCAAGACTAAATGCAAAAATGCAAACCCCTTACCCCAAGCTTTAAAACTTACATTGTCCCCAATGTAATAAATTAAGTTGAGGCAAGGATGAAAAGAAAAGAACTCACCGAAAAACGTGGGTTGCCTCCCAAGAAGCGCTTCTTTAATGTCGTTAGCTTAACACTTCAACACCTCTGTTAGGGTGGATAATATGACAAAAAGAAGATTTCATCCTTCCGTTTCCTTCTTTTGGGGAGAATTCCCATGCCCCAACAACTAGACAATTGGGATATTGTTTCCCCCACTCTTTATCTTGAAGCACATCAAATTCATCTTGCGGAGGACGATTCTCTTCAATGCCCAAGAGTTGAGCTATCACATGAATCGCTCGATGCCTCACCCTTAGGTCCTCTTCCATGTCACTATTTTTGTTTTTCAATTCTTCTTCCAATGCCACAATGAAGTTATGTTCACTCTCTATCTCCACTTTCTTCTACCCAAATTGGGAAAATTTCTTTGACAACCTCTCACAATGAAGCTCAAAGCTATCAAATGAAGCTTGGTTGGCTCTCATGATTTCCACCAAGACATTGTTGAGGTAAGTGTCTCTATCATGTGATTCTTCGAATTGAGTCTGCGTGCCACAGAAGTGGATATCGTCCACTATGACTAAGAGATCATCATCTTCTGGTGATACGACCAAAAAATTCTCACAATAGCCATTTTTATGCTTTCCTCTAAAAAAATCACATCTAAGAGACTGCATGCTACAGAAGCTTTGAAAATTGTGAGCAACACAACATCTTTATAAGAAGAGAAATTTTTTGTTGTTGAAATAAACAGAAAATGAGTGTTCAAAATAATACTAGTTTGCCTTGTTAAAAATCAATTCAACAATCCCCGACAACGGCGCCAAAAACTTGTTGATGATTTCGGCAAGTGTACCGAATCATACAATTAATAAATTGATAAGTTGAGTATCGTCTCCACAGGGATTGTGATTGATTATTTAACTTAAAAAAGTTCATATCTATTTTGAACGGAAACCAATTCTTAGTATTTGGAATCAATGATATTTGTAACAACTGAAAAATAACAATAACAACTATTTAAAAATCAAATGATTAAAAACGACTAGGGATCGAATCCTCTTGTTTCCACTATTATGCATTTAATCTACAAATAACGCCAGTTATTCCATACAATTTGAAGTTCGAATCAATGAATTTAGATTAAGTACAATTCCTTGTCTCATTACCCCTTTAACTAAACAAAAATTCCTAATTTCTTTGGTGACTAATGATAAAGTTAAGCATAAAGATCAATGATTCATAGAAACACATAATCACAAAGTTATATTCCTATACTCATCATGACTATGGCTAACGATCTCAGTTCAAGTTATTCACCCAATTTCCCAATCATCATGAAAAACCTCAAATCGATTCAATAGCGGCCAAGTATCAAAAAGCATTAAGCGCGAAGAATTAAAAGCTCAATTGATATGAAATAAACTTGCTTTAATATAATTTAACTACATAAAAGTTTTATCAAGATTCATCTACCCTAGTCTGAGAGATTTAGCTACTCATAAAGAAAGAAAAACCAAACCAGAAAAATCGAGAAAGAAGAGAGGAGGAGAACGAATCCTATCATCTACCGTGCCTCCAAGAATCCAAGTTCAGACCCTAGATAAATATTTAAAATGCCTATTTATAGTTTAGGGGACAAAAAGATGAAAAAACCAGCAAAAACGCAAGACAGCGCTAAAATCCGAAAAATACGAGTTATGCAGCACGGCCGTGATGCGCGCCACAGCTTGGCTGTGTTCGGTTCTGTGTCTCCCTAAAATCAAATCCTCGGCGTGCCGCGTTTCTTCTGTTCCTTTATTTCTTTGGTCAGTCTCATTCCTCCTTTTGTTTGTTTGTGGGCCATTTTTTTTATAAATCCAGCAAGGTGCAGCGTGGGTTTCTTCAAAGATAGTCTGCTTTTCTTTATTTTAATAGTTGCCTTTATTCACGCTGCTCCATCGTTTCATTTGTGTGCGTGATATTTTTATAAAAAGTCCAAGGCAAGCTGCTGACCATTCTTTTATTCCAGTCCATGCCTTTCTTTATTTCAAATGCTGTGCCGCCCTTTTTTTTCATATTGTAACCCATTTTGGTCAAATACTTTCCTTTAAGCACAAAAGAGCCAACACCAAGTACATTATTCAAATCAAACAAAATACATATATAACATGAATAAAAATAGTTAAAAAAACTAAAATGCAATGCAAAACTAACACTAAACTATATGCTATTTTGAACTCATCAAATTACTCGAAGCTTAGAATTTTGCTTATCCTCAAGCAATTGTTGTGGCCAAAGATGATATGGGAAAATAGGAGATGCAACAGATAAGGAACTCGAGATAAAAGCAAGATCAAGCAATTGGCTAAAGGCTAACAAAGACAATAGAGACAATCAAAATCAAGTCCAATTAGAAACTTAGGCTCTCTGAAATCATGTCTATCACCGATAGGGGCACTCTTCTTACCACTCTCAAAGTGTTTAAAGGTTAAGACAGTTCGCTCACATCCATCAATGAAAGTGTTCTACCATAAGCTTGACTATTAACCAAATCTCAGCAAATAAATTATGAAAACACACAAGAATCAAAAGGTCTTTCAAAAGGTTGTAACGTGACCAAGAGATTTTACTTGTAAGGTGGGATAAAAACAAGAAAGGGGAAATTTAAGTGCTATCAACATGAATAATTAAAGTAACCCTTTCAAAGCAAAAATCTATTTTTCTCTTTTTGCTTTCAAAACCTTCTTATTTTTGCTCCTCTTCTGTTGTTTTTTTTACTATATTTTTTTTTCTTTTTTTCATATATATATATATATACCTCTTTTTTTTATTCTCCCTCATTTGAAATTTTACAATAATTATTGGAGAGGAACTAAACAACAAAAGAGATCCAAAGTTCAAGCATTAAAACAACTAAGCACCCAATTGCTCCCCTAAACATACTCTAAAAGGTACAATAAACATTTGATGGGTACCAAGAAAATTCATATCAATCAAGGCTCAAAAGGGGCAACTAATGGAAGCTTTCATTCAAAAATCAGAGGCTTGAAAACATGCCTAAAATGCCTTAATCATATTCAAGTGTGTAATCAAAAATTTTCATGTTTTGAAACGGTTTCAAGTCAAGTTCTAGAGAGCCCAATCAAGAGGGACACACTCATACAAGGAGAAGGGGCATAAAAACATGATGAAGTGCAAGCCCCAATACAAGCTCAAGTCTCACATTTAGAAGTTAAAATCAGTGAAAAATATCAAATCAGAGCGCTACATGCTAATCATCAACTTATCAAAAAATTATCCCCATGTACATTAAGAAAACTACCTTTAAGCCTATCACAAGAGAAAATAATTGGGTTTCAAATCATTGCAATCTCAAATTTCGACAAAATTGTGGCACACATGGAAAAGCACAAGAGGATAGCATGACAATTTGGGGGATAAAATGATGCGAACAAAAACAAAAATTAACACAAAATGCAAAAACTAAAATAAGATGCAAGACTAAATGCAAAAATGCAAACCCCTTACCCCAAGCTTAAAAACTTACATTGTCCCTAATGTAATAAATTAAGTTGAAGCAAGAATGAAAAGAAAAGAACCCACCGAAAAACTTGGGTTGTCTCCCAAGAAGCGCTTCTTTAACGTCGTTAGCTTGACACTTCAACACCTCTGTTAAGGTGGATAATATGACAAAAAGAAGCTTTCATCCTTCGTCTTCCTTTTTTTGGGGAGAATTCCCTTGTATTTGGCATAGGGAAGTAAGTGTTCCCATGCCCCAACAACTAAACAATTGGGATATTGTTTCCCCCACTCTTTATCTTGAAGCACATCAAATTCATCTTGCGGAGGACGATTCTCTTTAATGCCCAAGAGTTGAGCTATCACATGAATTGCTCCATGCCTCACCGTTAGGTCCTCTTCCATGTCACTATTTTTGTTTTTCAATTCTTTTTCCAATGCCACAATGAAGTTATGTTCACTCTCTATCTACACTTTCTTCTGCTCAAATTGGGAAAATTTCTCTGACAACCTCTCACAACGAAGCTCAAAGCTATCAAATGAAGCTTGGTTGGCTTTCATGAATTCCACCAAGACATTGTTGAGGTAAGTGTCTCTATCATATGATTCTTCGAATTGAGTCTGCATGCTACAGAAGCGGAAATCGTCCACCATGATTAAGAGATCATCATCTTCTGGTGATACGACCAAGAAATTCTCACAATAGCCATTTTTATGCTTTCCTCCACAAAAATCACATCTAAGAGGCTGTATGCTACAGAAGCTCAGAAAATTGTGAGTAACACAACAACTTTATAAGAAGAGAATTTTTGTTGTTGAAATAAACAGAAAATAAATGTTCAAAATAATACTAGTTTGCCTTGTTAAAAATCAATTCAACAATCCCCGGCAACGGCACCAAAAACTTGTTGATGATTTCGACAAGTGTACAGAATCGTACAAGTAATAAAGTGATAAGTTGAGTATCGTCTCCACAGAGATTGTGATTGATTATTTAACTCAACAAAATTTGTATCTATTTTGAACAGGAACCAATTCTTAGTATTTGGAATCAAGGATATTTGTAACAACTGAAAAATAACAATTACAACTATTTAAAAATCAAAGGATTAAAAACGACTGGGGATCGAATCCTCTTGTTTCCACTCTTATGCATTTAATCTACAAACAACGCCAGTTATTCCATACAATTTGAAGTTTGAATCAATGAATTTAGATTAAGTACAATTCCTTGTCTCATAACCCCTTTAACTAAACCAAAAATCCCTAATTCCTTATGTGACCAATGATAAAGTTAAGCATAAAGATCAATGATTCATAGGAACACATAATCACAAAGTTATATTCCTATACTCATCATGACTATGGCTAATAATCTCAGTTCAAGTTATTCACCCAATTTCCCAATCATCATGAAAAACCCCAAATCGATTCAATAGCTGCCAAGTATCAAAAAACATTAAGCGCGGAGAACTGAAAGCTCAATTGATATGAAATAAACTTGCTTTAATATAATATAATTAACTACATAAGATTTCATCAAGATTCATCTACCCTGGTCTGAGAGATTTAACTACTCATAGAGAAAAAAAAACCAAACCAGAAAAATTGAGGAAGAAGAGAGGAGGAGAACGAATCCTATCCTCCACTGTGCCTCTAAGAATCCAAGTTCAGACCCTAGGCAAATGTTTAAAATGCCTATTTCTAGTTTAGGTGACAAAAAGGTGAAAAAACCAGCAAAAATGCAAGACAGCGCTGAAATCCAGAAAATACGAGTTCCGCAGCACGGTGGTGCTGCGCGCCACGGCTTGGCCGTGTTCGGCTCTGTGTCTCGCTAAAATAAAATCGTCGGCGTGCCGCGTTTCTTCCGTTCTTTTATTTCTTTGGTCAGTCTCATTCCTCCTTTTGTTTGTTTGTGGGCCATTCTTTTTTTAAATCCAGCAAGGTGTAGCGTGGGCTTCTTCAAAGATAGCCTGCTTTTCTTTATTTTAATAGTTGCCTTTATTCACGCTGTTCCATCATTTCATTTGTGTGCGTGATATTTTTTATAAAAAGTCCAAGGCAAGCTGCTGACCATTCTTTTAATCCAGTCTATGCCTTTCTTTATTTCAAATGCTGCGTAGCCCTTTTTTTTTTTTTTATATTGCAACCCATTTTGGTCAAATACCTTTCTTTAAGCACAAAAGAGCCAACACCAAGTGTATTATTCAAATCAAACAAAATACATATATAATATGGATTAAAATAGTTAAAAAAACTAAAATACAATGCAAAATTAACACTAAACTATATGCTATTTTAAACTCATCAAGACTACACAGAGCTTTTATAGTCTCTGTTTGATAACCAACTAACTGCTAGCTGTAACAGAATAACCGCCAGCTAGAACTAACACTAACTAGCTCTTAATCACTTATCAACAATTGAATTATTGTCTAATATGGAGGACAGACGGCGTACGGAGGCGTTATGAAGCGACAATTCACTAATAAGCATGGTTAGGTTGCAGACACGTAAGGAAAATGATGTACAAATCTAAATGTTAAAAAGGAAACTTTGGTGGCTAGAGAAGGGACATACCAGCGGTATAAAGAAAACTATGTTTTATCGTGTTAATTTCTTGATATTTAACATATTCTCAGGCGTTGTGGGTCATAAGATATGCACTTCTCTTAAAAATAAAGTTTATGAATTGCTTGTATGGGTAAAAAGAAGAGCAATATTTTTTTGCCCTAGTACAGATGGTTAACGCGGGAGGGAAAGTTAGAGGGGAGGGGGAAGTGGAGCGGTACTGGTTCGAACCCTACTCTCAGCATCCACACAGCTCTTACGTATGTTTTACTACCAGACTGTGCTTTCTGGACAAAAGAAGAGTAATTTGTTGTTAATAAAGTTATCAAATGCATTTACATTTGATTCCTTGCAATTAGGATGTAGTGTACTAATGTCTCCGTTATGACTTTCCATCAAGCATGAGAAGAGATTTAATTGATACAAAAAATCACAATATAATGTAAGTGCGTAGGGGTTAAATTTGGAGGGGTTAACTTTTTACTTTTGAGTAGGGGTTAATGAGAAGATCAACAGGAGCATTTTGCACCTTGTTTTCATTATGAACCTCTTTTGTAAACAATGCTCATATCATAGCATGTTCACAATATGCCAAATGACAAAAAATACTATTACTAATTAAATAATCCCAGATTGGGGCTTATGGAATAGAGGAAGAAGGACACCAAATTCTGATTTCGGGAAAAACCAATGATTTCAATATATGAAATAGAGGAAGAAGTTGTACTGTATCAATATCTTGTTACATACTTGTAAAAGTAAATAGAGTATTGAAAATGATAAAAAAAACTCAGTAAACTCCACCTCAAGGCGACGTCTAGAATACAACATCAAAATAGGTGCTGTATAGTGCCGCACTTCACCAAAATATTGTAACTTCACCAAAATAGGTGTTGTACCGTGCCGCACTTCGTTTTCCTTAAGGACCCAGCTTTCGATAAACAACAGTAAACATTTATTACTGCAAAACCGAATAAAACATATTGCAAGGAGGCACCTCTGAGAAATTCTTGGATGGTCACTCCCTTACCAATCACCCTTGGTCACAACTAATGAAAAAACGGCACATCATTAAACTTTAAAGAATAAATAAGTAAATAAATAATAAAAACCAGACGGTGCGCCTTTTCTCTCTCCTTCAACCATTGTTGAAGACAACTGCTGCACCACCGTCACAGACACCAATTCAGAACCTGTGACAACCACCCTAAAATTCAATGGAGCCGCCACCTATGTTTATTAAGGAAAACAATAGGAAAAACATTTTCACGTATTTACACAAAAAAGAAAGGTCTTTTAAACCAAAGATGAGTTGGGGAGTTAATTACGCGTAGAGAAGTTATTAGCACCTCTACAATGCCCATTTAAAAAATGGTACCATTTAATTGTTTGAAAAAGTTTGTTTGCCTTTAAAAGATTTATTTCCATACACATATAAAAGAAATTAGAGAAAGAAGAAAATAATAGAAATCCAGATCAGTTTTGAAAATTTGGGTGAAGGAAACTGACTATACTGGGTGCAAGTGCACACCCTGGACAACAAGTAGGCCCGCTTCTAATTGAGATGAAAGAGTACGGGTCTGGGTGAAAAAGTTTTAATTTAAGAGATGTCAAAATAAAAATTATATAAGGAGATAAGTGAACTTTTTAAAATTTCAAGGTGTTCATTGATTTACAACTCTGCGTTTCTACTCTTTTTTTATTATTCCAATTATTAATCATTCAATTTGTTCGCTTAATTAACATAGAAATTCTAGTAATTTGGTACTTATTATTATTTCATGTGGGTTCGACAATCGGGACTCAAAAGTCCTATTTTTATTACTACATTGCGACCAGGTACACTTCTCCGTGAGCAAAAAGTTTTTGGCGCCGAGTGCTATACATTGCGACCAGGTGCACTTGCCCGTACAAGAAAACGTTCTCGATATCAACTAGGTCCAGCCCCGATGATAGGAACCCTTAATCCTCAGTTCCTCACATAAGTGTTACTCTCTCTGTTTTCGTATATAAGCAAAAAATAACTACTACACACCTCTTAAGAAAAGTAGTTATTCTTATTTAATAGTCTTGAAATCTAAAAAAGGAATTGTAATTCTTAAATTGCACTTATTATTTGAAGGTATGAGAATCAAAGAATTGTAAGGAAATAAAGATAGACTAAAATTAATCAAGGATAATTTTGAGTTAATACTATTTAATGAGTAAAAATAATTAGCTGTTGCTTATATTTTGTAAACTATGGAGATGTTTAAATATGAAAACGGATTTTGTTTTTTATCAAAAAAATAAAAGTTCTACGCCCAAAGAGGGATAAGTTGAAGCAACTCAAATGATTCCGTTTCTTTTTCTGTTCCCGCGAGTTTGATGGCACTTTTCTTCCCTCGTTGCTTATGCTTCATGCTTCAATCTTTCTTTCTCTTCACCCTTCTCACTCCATTTCCTTCTTCCTCATCTCCAAGCATTAGCAACCCAAACACAACAAAAAAGACCACTAATTTCATTGTTGTGTATCCCCAAAGAAAGGAAAAAGAAAGATGACACTGTACATGCCATTGTTCAGGTCATGTTCCACTTTAAGGCAACTCACCCAGCTCCATGCCCACCTTGTGGTCACTGGCCTCCACAATGACCCACTTGCCTCTACCAAGCTTCTCGAGTCCTATGCCCAAATGGGTTGTCTCCAATCATCAAGACTCGTTTTTTATGCATACCCATCTCCTGATTCCTTCATGTTTGGGGTTCTCATCAAGTGTTACCTCTGGAACCACTTATTTGACCAAGTGCTTTCTCTTTACAATCATCACATTCACATGGGTTCCCAGCTTACCCAGAACTGCAGCTTCCTATACCCTTCTGTTCTGAGGGCTGTTTCTGGTGTTGGTGACTTGGTTGTGGGAAGAAAAGTGCATGGAAGGATAGTTAAATCTGGGTTTAGCAAGGATCATGTCATTGGAACTTCGTTGTTGGCCCTGTATGGGGAATTATGCTGTTTAAGTGATGCAAGGAAGGTGTTTGATGAAATGTGTGAAAGAGATTTGGTTTCCTGGAGCTCTATTGTTTCATGTTATGTTGAGAATGGGCTGCCAAGAGAAGGACTGGAAATGTTTCGTTGGATGGTTTCTGAGCGAATTAGACCTGATTCGGTTACAGTGCTTAGCATAGCTGAGGCTTGTGCCAAAATTGGTTGCTTGAGGCTAGCTAAATCAGTCCATGGATATGTCATTAGAAAAGGCATGGTTGGTAATTCCAGTTTGAGTAATTCTCTTATTGTTATGTACAGCCAGTGTGGTTACTTGCGTAGAGCAAAAGGGTTCTTTGAATATCTCACTGATCGAAGTACTGCTTGTTGGACTTCTATGATTTCATCCTATAATCAAAACGGTTGCTTTGAAGAGGCAATGGATGCTTTTATTCAGATGCAAGAGTCCGAAGTAGAACCCAATGAAGTGACGATGATTAGCGTTCTGTGTTCGTGCGCTAGATTAGGCTGGTTGAAAGAGGGAAAGTCAGTTCATTGCTTTATTTTAAGGAAAGCAATGGATGCTGCTGATCTCGATCTTGGGCCTGCACTAATAGATTTCTATGCAGCGTGTTGGAAAATAAGCAGTTGTGAGAAACTTCTTTATTTAATAGGAAACAGCAATGTTGTATCATGGAATACGCTCATATCATTTTATGCTCGGGAGGGTTTAAACGAGGAGGCCACGGTACTCTTTGAACATATGTTGGCAAAGGGGCTAATGCCAGACTCATTTAGCCTAGCAAGTTCTATTTCAGCTAGTGCTGGTGCTGGTTCAATACAATTTGGACAGCAGATACATGGTCATGTCATGAAAAGAGGCTTCATGGATGAATTTGTTCAAAACTCATTGATGGATATGTATTCAAAATGTGGCTTTGTGGATTTGGCATACACAATTTTCAACAAGATCACACAGAAAAGCATTGTGACATGGAACTGTATGATTTGTGGGTTTTCTCAGAATGGCATGTCAGTAGAAGCACTCAACTTTTTTGATGAGATGTACTTGAATTGCCTGGAGATTAACGATGTTACCTTCTTAAGTGCAATTCAAGCTTGCTCCAGTTTGGGTTATCTTGAGAAGGGAAAATGGATTCACAATAAAATCATTATATCTGGTAAGCAGAAGGATCTTTATATCGAAACGGCTTTGGTAGACATGTACGCCAAGTGCGGAGACCTTCAAACAGCCCAACTAGTTTTCGACAGCATGCTAGAGAAAAGTGTGGTGTCATGGAGTACCATGATTGCTGCTCATGGAACACATGGTCAAATAAATGCTGCCATCTCACTCTTCACTAAAATGGTTGAGTCAGGTATCAAACCAAATGAAGTAACCTTCATGAATATCTTATCTGCATGCAGGCATGCAGGAACAGTGGAGGAAGGGAAATTCTATTATAACTCTATGACGGATTATGGCATAGTGCCCAATGCAGAACATTTTGCCTCTATAGTTGACCTTCTAAGTCGCGCCGGTGATATTGACGGAGCGTATGGAATAATTAAACAAATGTGCTTGCCTGTAGATGCTAGCATATGGGGAGCTTTGCTCAATGGATGTCGAATACATGGGAGGATGGACCTGGTTGAAAACATCAATGAAGAACTTAGAGGAATAAGTACAGATGATACAGGTTACTACACTTTGTTATCTAACATATATGCTGAAGGAGGAAACTGGTATGAGTCCAGAAAGATGAGGTCAAGGATGGAAGGATTGGGCTTAAAGAAGGTCCCTGGGTATAGTACAATTGAGATAGATAGGAAAATTTACAGATTTGGAGCTGGAGATACTTCTGAATGGCAAATGAAAGATATTTACATGTTTTTAGAAAATTTTCAAAGCTTGGCACAGGAACAAGGATGTGATGTAGAATGTTATATGTATGATAATAGAACTGGTATGTTTTCTGAGGATTTTAGTGTTTATAACTTGCAGAGAGAAGCAAGCAATTGCATTGGGAATCCCATTTTAGAATAATATAATACCATTCTTTTAGGAAAATGTTTAATGAGATTCTATCCTTATTACTGTAGTTCAAGTCCTGCGGTATACAGAAGAAAAGATTTATAATTTAGAGGAAGAGAAATGCTAGTGAGACATTCCTTTTAACACACATTGTTGATCTATTATCTTAAAAGTCAATTTAGTTGTCTCTGTAAATAGATCACTTTTATCCAATGTGTTGACTTTTCAAAGAATGGATCAATAATACAAATTGTGTTAAAAAAAGTGCATTGATATATCATATATTTACTAACAGAAATAATATTTGTACAACCAAATGGGGCAATTTTTCGACAATGGTTAATGCAGTTTAAAATTGTAGTTAATGATGTGTTTAACTTGGTTAATGGGTACACATATAGTAAATGGATAACTCATTAACCATTTACTGAACTGGATTAACCATCCACTTGACTTGGTTAATGCGGTTCAATGGATAGTTAATGAGTTACCCATTTATACATAAGTACCCATCAATCAAGTTCAACACATCATTGACCACAATTTTGAACTGTATTAACCATTGTCGAAAAGTTGTCACAAAAGTTGTCTCATTTGGTTGTTCAAATAACATAACTGATTTACTAATTCTTGAACCAATTTTCTTTTATGCGTTGATATATCATCATTCTATAATATTATTTAACATATATTTCGGGTCAACACAGTTTCGTCCCACTTAGACTCGATCTTAATTAAACTCTACATCATTCAGATTTTTTCGAGTTTATGGTTAGGTTCAAGTCTAACAATATGACCCGATCAAAATCTAGAGTCAAATAAAGTACAAGTATAACTTCCTAACCCATCTTATTCCCACCCCTTATATTACCAAAGTACTATACCAAGCAAGTGAGATATAATTTAGATTATTATTTAATATTTCAAATTCAATTATGGTTGTAAGATCACGTTAATGCACTGTGTCTTCAAAATGATAAGAATTTTTCCACTTAGACTCAAAGGTCATCATAAAAAAACATTGGATGTGGCATAGGTAAATTAAAAGAGAATTTCTAAACTGTATGAAATAAACTAAACACAACATAAAAATATAAAGTAAAAAAAAAAAAGTATCAATTCAAGATTAATGCATACACTGGCGGAGCGTGACATATTTAAACAACGGAGAAGCAAAACATATTGACGGATGCAGTGGGGTACAGGCCTGGGCTTAAGCCCCTACCCCCCCCCCCCCCCCGGGGGAAAAAACAAAAATTATTTCTAAACATCATATATATATATATATATATATATATATATATATATATCAAGCCCAAATGCAAATGACATGCAGTTTAGAAAAGAAGCCATAACCATTGTTATTATTAAATATTGTATCGCAAGTTCACTTAGCAATTGATCAATTTTTACAGTTAGCCAATAACACTTCTGTTCCTTTTGAATTTCTAACGTCTCCCAAAACCTTTGTCCTTCATGTATTTATTTGTTAACAATCTGAAAATTGCGGTGACGCATTTGTCTTTGTTTAATTTCATCAAATTAACATGCAATATAAATTAAATTAAATTAAATTGAAATTTATTCAAGGCATGCTTAGTTACAGTATAAATATCTCTTGTTTTACTTTGAAATAATAAGTTCCAAAAGTCAACCTAACCCAAAGCCTGAGGGCTTTTATCTTTATTCATCTTCTCTTGTAGTATATTTATGGATCCGTCACTGATATGGTCTATAATGAATCATTAAGTTCTGGTCCTTGGATTCATTTATAGTGATAAAATGAATCCGGTAATGATCCATCATGGACCACATGTTTTGCTTCCTTACTCTAGCCATTATCACGTATTTATAATATCGGTTTTTCTAACCTGTGCGACCTTCCACATGAAAATAATAATAATTAATTACTCATTTTTTAATTAATTAATCCATTTTCCTATTGGTGAGAAGACAAATTATATACATAAAATAAATAGGAAATTGAGTAATTAATAAGGGAAAAAAGTGAATAATTAATAAATATTAACTTGTATAAGGTTGCACACGTTAGAAAACTCTTATACTACTATTTAAGATGGCTAAAAAGAGTTAAGATTAAATAATTATGTATTTTCAACATATATATGAAAATGGGAGTAAATAGTAAAAGGGACAGATGGAGTACTATTTAAGATGACTAAAAAGAGTTGAGATTAAATAATTGTGTATTTTCAACATATATATGAAAATGGGAGTAAATAGTAAAGGAAAAATGCATTATTTATGAAAGAGAGCACTTGGTCAACATGGAAGAATTCAGGGTCGGCTCAAGCGGCTGCAACGCGGCTGCAACTAAAGCAGCCGATCTAGGCCTCAAATTTTTTTAGGCCTAAATTTTTTTAATTTAATTAATAGTATTAATTTAATTAGTATTTAATTTTTTAGGCCTTATAATATTATTTTTACTCACTATTTTTGCTACTAAATAATTCAGCAACAAAATTAATCAATCATGTAAATTTATTTAATATTTATTTTTGTATTATTTAATAGTATAAAAATTAATTAAGTCTAAAAAGACCACTAATTTTTTTTTATTGTTAGTTTTAAAAAAATCTCTTTAAATTTTGTTTTATGCCTACACATTTTTTTGGCCGGCACTGAAGAATTGACATCACAACTACACAAGGGAAATAAAGAAAGGTCGGTGAGGGAAAAGGACAAAGAAGCAGCAGCAGAGAGAGGAGTGAAACGGGGGATCAATTATCATAAGTTAGGTGTGTGCTTTGGAGAATGACGAGGATAGTACGTCTCTACGTGGTTGGACTTCAGAGAGAGATGCTCCACGTGAGTTATGGTAGTAGCAACTAGTAGCAAGTACCAACAACAAAAAAGAAACAGAGACAAGTCCAATATCCAATATCTGATCTTCTTTCTCTTTCTCTGTCACAAGTACTAATAATAATAATAATAATAATAATAATAATAATATCAATAAAATAATAAATACTCCTACGCTTTTTACTTCTACTTTCTCCTCGCCCACACGCTCCTCACCTCGCGTGCGAAAGAAGAGAGATTGCATGGAAATAAAACAAAAAATACTCCTTAGCTAAAAAACATATACCGTAAATTTCAAGAGGCTAAATTATAAAATTAGTCCTCTATATTTATTTTAGGTTTCAATTTAGTTCTCTATATTTTATTTATTTCGTTTTAGTCCCTTACGTTTTAAAAGTTATAACAAGTTAGTTCTTTCCGTCACTAAAAGCCAATTGTCCGTAACTAAAAGTCAAATAACATTTTGGAAAATGGACTTCTAGCTACAGACAATTGACTTTTAGTGACAAAAAGGACCAAATTGAAAACTAAAATAAAACGTAGAGGAGCAAAACGAAACAAATAAAACGTAGATGACCAAATTGAAACCTAAAATAAACTTAGAGGACCAATTTTGTAATTTAGCCATTTCAAGATAATAATTTTACTCTTTTTAATTTTACTCAACATTGTCATGTATAGATGAATTTACTTTTTTTCCACTCTATATCTCTTTATGCTGAGTGAGTCCATCATAGTATTCCCACGGCTTATGTCTTTTAAGCCAGCTATGAGACTAACTACCGGTTGAACTGATTGAACAGAGTTTAACCTCTTCGTTCGCATGTATCCTCCCAATAAAAGTAACTCCACAAGGATTCAAACCCAAGTTTATCAGGTTTTCCTACTTATAAGGGCGAGTTGTTTCTACTCTGTCAAAACCTCATTAATACGTATGTATCTACATAATTCTTTCCATTTTAAAAAAATAAGTGATATGATCAATTGTTTATTTTTTTTTGTTCTCATTTATTTACTCAATTAAATTAGTAGAGAAAGGATTATCCTTTTTTTTTCCCCTCTATACTCCCGTCTCCATCCAAACAATACATTCACTCTTTTTTTTTTATTCTCTCTATTTTTCTCTACCCATTTTCTTTTCTCGTACTTTTTTCTTTCCAATTTTTTTAACCGATTAACTTCTTTATGTTTTGATAGAGGTAGAAAACGTTAATTTTGTAATTTCTGAATAGACTTTTGTTATTTATTTTACCAGCATATAAAGTGTATAGTATTTCTGCAGCCACACTCGGTTACAGAATGAGGTTTCTGATTCTCATTCATGCTCCCACAGAATCCTAATCTCATTGATCAACAACAAATGTAATTTAGCGTAGGACGCACTCATGTGACAGCTGTGTATGATATAAGAAAATAACGAAGATACAAAATTTCCTAATGTTTGAGTTGTTAGATAATATATAATATTAGTATTAAGAGTAGTTTAGTCTTTTGTATCTTTAGTATTTATACTTTTTATTGTCTTGTATTATTGCATTCCTTATTGGAACTCTAATGTGTCTCTTCTCTTCTCCTCTCTTTTCTCTCTATGATTATGCACATTGTTAACATGGTATCAGAGCAAGGTTTGATTTTGGGATTTGACAATTTGATTGGTGATTTGGCATCGGGTTCATGTCTTTAATTGGTGAAGTCTGACTGTCTCTTTTCTATTTCACGGTTTGATTTTGGCGAGAATTAAATATTGGGAAGTATCATCATCAAATTGTTCACTCATGGTTTGAATTCTATTTGGTGGATAATTCTATGGCTTTTTCTAACCACACCCCCCATTAGACTAGCCACACCCCCTGTCAGCTTTTTTATTAATGAAAAGACCAGAATACCCCTACTCCAAACCCAATTAGCATTGTGTATGCTATGTTTCGTCTGTCCGTGAATTGAATTCACGTAAGTTACGTAAATTAAGTTTACGGAAGGATAAAAATTTTAAACTAGTTACGTAAATTCAATTTACGTAACTTACGTAAATTCAATTCACGGAGGGGAAAAAATTTTACACTAGTTACGTAAATTCAAATAACGTAAGTTACGTACTTCACGGAAGGAAACAATTTTTTAAACTAGTTACGTAAATTCAAATAACGTAAGATACGTGAATTAAGTTTACGTATACTGAAATTATTTGATTTCAAAAATGCACACCTTTAAAACAATTCTAAAATATTGTAACTTACGTTATTTGAATTTAAGTAACTAGTATAAAAAAATTTTCCTTCTATGAATTGAATTTACGTAACTTACGTAAATTAAATTCACGGAAGGAAACAATTTTTTAAACTAGTTACGTAAACTGAAATATTGTAACTTAAGTTTACGTATACTGAAATTATTTGATTTCAATTATGTACACCTTTAAAACAATTCTAAAATATTGTAACTTACGTTATTTGAATTTACGTAACTAGTTTAAAATTTTTTTCCTTCTGTGAATTGAATTTACGTAACTTACGTTATTTGAATTTACGTATCCAGTTTAAAAAATTTTTCCTTCCGTGAATTGAATTTACGTAAGTTACGTAAATCCAATTTACGTAACTTACGTTATTTGAATTTACGTAACTAGTGTAAAATTTTTTCCCCTCCGTGAATTGAATTTACGTAAGTTACGTAAATTCAATTTACATAACTAGTTTAAAATTTTTATCCTTCCGTAAACTTAATTTACGTAACTTACGTGAATTCAATTCACGGACAGACGAAACATAGCATACGCAATGCTAATTGGGTTTGGGGTAGGCGTATTCTGGTCTTTTCATTAATAAAAAAGCTGACAGGGGGGTGTGGCTAGTCTAATGAGGGGTGTGGTTAGAAAAAGCCTAATTCTATTGGCTGAATTTAATAATTGGAGCAACATTAGATTCAAGGTTGACGAAGGTTTCACGCCATCAGATTTGTAGGCCTTGTTATTTACGTTTTTGACAAATTTGCAATTGCGCTCGCGTTTTTGGCAATTTGTAATTGCACTCGCGTTTTCAAAATCCGGCTTTGTCTTTCGTCCGTCCCTCATCATCATCCGCAAGTTGGTATTTTGTTTGGGAAGAACAGTTTGCCTTCTTTAAATTTGGTGGGGTCCAAAGGTTGCTTGCATTCAATTGGCTGGTCAACATTTCAATTTTGTGAGTTTGTTCTTCCTGCTTGCCTTATTTCGTTGGACACTGTTAATCCAATGGGAGCTTCTATGGTACTGCTCATTTTGGAAGGGCAATGGTCCCGTTGAAGAATAAACCAATCAGGTGTTTGATATTGTTTGTTTGACACTTTGACTGATTCATATCATAAATATTATTCATATTACCCATTTGAAACACTTTTTACATAATTATCCCATATGGGCAAATTTTATAAATTTCAAAAACTTATATCTTTTTACAAATTAACCCTTAAGTCAGTTACAATTACACCTAACCATAGTCAATCAAAAAGGATGAAGCTGGACACACAAAAGTTCTCCATCTTTGGCCATCAAAGAGGACGAAGGAATTAAAAGGGCAACAACCACCAAGTTCCCACTGGAGAACATACACGCACAACCATCGTGAACTCCTTCCTCACGCGCATCAATTACTCAAGGGCTTGGTTTTGGGTAGAAAATCGGACTTTCTTTAATTTTCTCCTTACAGCTAGGGTTCGTGATGAACTGAGAATACATGGGATAAATGAATCGCGTTTTTGATAAAAATCAACGCCGAATCCTCCCAGAAAATTCCTAATCCCTCTCCTTCATATCACATCTTCATTCCCACCTCAGTAAACTTTCAATGTTGTTTCTGTGTGAGATGAAGATCTGATTTTTTTTTTTATTTTAGGGGATTTTTTGGTTTTCTGTTTCTGTGCAAGATCTGCGATCGTTCTTCCCTTTTTTTTGTTGGTTTCTTTTTTTTTTCTCACTCATTCTTATTTTCTGTTAATTTCCCTTTCAAATTTGTTGTTTTATTATTCATTTGGTGTTTGAAAGCAAATAAATTTTGGGGCATTTTTTCGGCCCTGTCTGTGATCTTCCGAGTTCTCCTGCTTTCTTTGTGTCATCCAGGTCAGTTCACTGCAATGTTGGAAATTCGAAGGACACTCCGAATCTGACTTAAGTTGACGATTACATCACACTTAGTAAGGGTTACAAATACATAGAGCACATCTACGTAAGTACATTTCTTGTACTTGAAACGCCATATATATGTTTTTTTTCCTGTTAGTAGTGATTATTAATGATTTAACATAATTATTGGGTTGAGTTGTTGAAATGAAAATGAAAATTAACTATAAATATTGTTTTAGATTTTCAAAATGCGGTTTGCGTGTAAAATACCGATTACGTTGGGAAAACTTGACCGTTTGGAATAGATTTCCGGCTGCGAGAATCTGGTTTCAAGCTGCCAAAATCGATTTTACTGGCAGTAAGTGAGACCATGCTTCTCCGCTTGACTGCAGAAATTATGATTTTACGAAACTGCACTCAAAAGGTTGGAAACATGGAAACAAAAGAGAACCGAAAAAAATTGGAAAACAAGTGGTATTTATTGTTCGTAAAAGGTTGGAAGCATGAAAAAAAAAACGGAATTATCATACTCCAGTATTTCCGGTTCATAAAAAAGGTTTTTTTTTTGTATAAGGTTGGATATTTCGTTACATTTTTTTTTGGTAACAGTTTTTTTTCTTTTCTTTTTCTGGTAAAAGGTTATTTCATTACTTTTTGTTTTGTTTTGGTAAAAGGTTGTTTTTTTTAAAAGGTTTGTTATAAGAATCAGTTGGTTAGGCACTTTTTGGTAAAATTAACCTAAAAGTAATTCTATTTTATTCTACCCAAACAAAATCAATTCTTTTAATCTCAGTTTTAAAATATCAATACCAAGCACAATTCTATTTTTTCAACCTCTATTTCTTAAAATCAATTCTTTTAACATCATTTTTTTAAACTCACTTCTATCACAATCTAAAACAAACAGACTCTAAGTAGATACGGCAATGGACTACTTTGCTGTGATTTTCAAAAACCCAGGCGAAGATCACATTGTGAGTATATTGAAACGTAGTAAACTTATTTTGCGTATATGTTATTTTTTAATGATAATTGCTGAATGACTCCATTTATTCGGTAGTCCTTTTACATAATATGTTAATATTTAGAACAAAATATGTTGTGCAGATAATACCCATAGGTTTGTGAGGATATGGGGTCATACTTTGATAAATCCACTAAGGCTCAAAACTTCGTTTGGCGTTGAATCAATTGTGAGTTTTAAAAAGTTGGATAACACACTGTGGCTAGATAGTGGGTGGTCTACATTTACACGTGACTACGAACCACATTACAGAGATGTAATATTGTTTCAGTACACTGGAGACTCAAACTTTGTCGTATCATTTTCTTGGGTAATGACATATGGCTTGATAAAGGGTGGAAAGACGTATCTGCAAACTGTGGAATTCAATTGGGTGGCTTCCTTTTTTTCAAATACTATGGTGAATCAAGGTTTAAACTTTGCATCGTAAACAACAAAGAAAAACCCCTGATTTGTACACGTAAAAGAGGAGTTCATGATATTGAACCTGTTGTGGTACATGAGCAAACCCAGTGGTTTACCAAGATTACAAAGTCTGTTAAGCGCGGTACCCAACCATTGGTAAATGTGTTTATGTATTTTAAATTATATATTTTTAATTTTTTTTAATAAATGGTAGATTTGAAAATACCGTATAAAAAAGTTGTTGTCAATTAACTGAGTTCGGTCTTATTTTGCAGAATATTCCAGCACGCATCGTACGTGAGTGGTTTAATGGTAAACCAAACAACATTGACATCATGATTCCTGTTGGAGAAAAGGAACTTTGGACATTGCTATGGTATGAGCCAGATGGGATTCAAGAACCAAGGCCAAATCAATGCCTTTTTGGCCGTGGTTGGTATGAGTTTGCAAAGAAGACAGATCTTCCAATTGGTCAGCACATTAGATTCTTTCATAGGTCTAATGAGGCTTTTATGAGGGTGGATATCATCTAGGGTGAAGTGTAGTAAATCTGGACTTCTTCCGTAGCTTAATGGGACTATTTATTTTGAATTTGTACTACTCCATATTTTGATAAACAGTGTTGTCTGCTCTCTTGATGAGCTAGTTAGTTTTATCATCTATATAAATCCATGCTAGTAACTTGATAGCTGATTTTGTTATATGTATGAATATTAGGTCGGTTTGGCTGTATATATATATATATATATTTGTCTCTAAATGTATCTGCATTTTATATTTATTTTTTTGCATGCTTTAATTCAAAGGTTACATCACATTCCTTGGCATATATTCAAGAAGGTAATATTTCTTTTTCTCCTCATCCTTTCTATCTTTGTGTTTGTGATTCTCATATTTATACTTTGAAGGTTTCCTCAGGCATATATGAGTCGGATAGTAGTAATCCAAACTCTTATGCTGCACCCCTATTTTGCTAAACTATGTGTAAAAAACTGTGGGTTTATTATAAGACAAAATATTATGCTTCCTATTGCTGATATGTTATTGTTCATCTTGTGAAACAAATATTAGTAGTTTGGCATAAAAATCATTGTATTAAACAAACAAATGCAGTAATAGGACTGAATGTTATCACCAATACGATATTCTAATCCGCATTGGTCTTTCAATTTAAAGTGTCTCTACTGCTTCCTTCTCCAAGTTAGAGACATTGTGAAGAAAAAAATTGGAATCAAGTTTGTAAAATCTCATCTTTTTAGGTTTCACTCTATTCATTATAAACGATGCATGTAGAATGGGTGTACAAGAATGCAAGCAGGTCATTAGTGTGAAGTAATGATAGTGTTGCTAAAATCAGGTTACTTTTCAGTTTTTTCTTTTTGTCTAGCTTTTGATATCCTATGCGTGAATATGCTCAATACCAATTGTGGATGATAATGATTCATTACTTGACATATATTCAAGAAGGTAATATTTCTTTTTCTCCTCATCCTTTCTGTCTTTGTGTTTGTGATTCTCATATTTATACTGTGAAGGTTTCCTGGGGCATATATGATATGTGGCTATTATTTTCTTCTTAGTCCTATTACTGCATTGGCTAAACATAAAGCATATGCTCGGATATCTCTGGACGAAATTAGTATTCATCAGGTACCTAATTTGTTTGTTTAATACAATGATTTTTATGCCAAACTACTAATATTTGTTTCACAAGATGATCAATAACATATCAGTAATAGGAAGCATAATATTTTGTCCTATAATAAACCCACAAAGTTGTATAAACATAGTTTAGCAAAATAGGGGTGCAACATAAGAGTTTGGATTACTACTACCCCACTCATATATAGAGCCACAAAACATAGAGCATTCCTTGATACATAATGCAAAAAAAGTGTCTTCTGGCAGCAAAATGAAATCATAAGAACGTAGATGGATAGAAGCCTAAACAATATTCTCCAAATTAATCCAACATAATCAGATTTTCACTAGAGCCTTTCCTCCTATTTTCATGATCCTTCCAGTATGTAACTGATTTGGTAAGTACAGTTAGAGAAAGTCAGAATCCCACGGAATCATTATTAAGGATCATGACTTAATTCTTATGATATGGTGATCCTTAATTATAGCCATCACAGATCAATATATTTATTGTATATCATTCCATATTATTATAGAAATTATTGTAATTATCATTAGCATGATTCTAGGATCGTGATTCTATATCACTACATGTATTTAAGCATACACGGTCTATGGAATAAAGCAACACAGTCAGTATCATTTTCTATCTTGGTACCAGAGCGCTTAAGCTTGAAGGCTCTCAATCCAGCCAAACCAATCATGTCATCCGCTGCAAACTCAAACCACAAAAATGACCTTCCTCAAACAGTCTCTGTCAAGCTGGACAGAGATAACTATCCACTATGGAAATCATTGGTCTTACCATTGATTAGAGGCTGCAAACTCGATGGCTATATGCTAGGGACAAAAGAATGTCCAGAACAATTTGTCACCTCAACTGACACAACCAAGAAAATCAATCCTAACTATGAGGATTGGCAAGCTCATGATCAAGCCCTCTTAGGATGGCTGATAAATTCTATGGCAATTGATATTGCAACCCAGTTACTACATTGCGAAACCTCCAAGCAACTTTGGGATGAAGCTCAAAGCCTTGCAGGTGCACACACCAGATCAAGAATCATTTACCTGAAATCAGAATTTCACAACACACGCAAAGGAGAGATGAAGATGGAGCAATACCTTGCCAAGATGAAGAATCTTGCTGACAAATTAAAACTGGCAGGATCACCCATTTCCAGTTCTGATCTGATGATTCAGACATTGAATGGGTTGGATTCTGAGTACAATCCAGTGATAGTCAAACTGGCCGACCAGATCAACTTAAGTTGGGTTGATTTGCAAGCCCAATTGCTAGGCTTTGAAAGCAGATTGGATCAACTCAGCAGCTTTAGCAGTATCAACTTGAATGCATCTGCAAACTTTGCTAGTAAAAATGAACCAGGAGGCAACAAATTTGGATCACGAGGCAATTGGAGAGGATCTAATTCCAGAGGCATGAGAGGTGGCAGAGGAAGAGGTAGGATGTCAAAACCAACGTGTCAGGTATGCGGCAGAATAGGTCATACTACAGTACAATGTTATTATCGTTTTGATAAGTCCTATACAGGAAAAAATCACTATGCCGAGGGTGAGAAACAAGGAACACACAGTGCCTTCATAGCCTCACCATATCATGGTCAGGACTATGACTGGTATTTTGACAGTGGAGCTAGCAATCACGTGACACACCAAACTGACAAAATCCAAGACCTCACTGAAAACAATGGTAAGAATTCTTTGTTAGTTGGTAATGGTGAGAAATTGAAAATAATTGCCTCAGGTTCAACCAAATTGAGTAACCTCAACCTGCATGATGTGTTGTATGTGCCAGAAATCACCAAAAATTTATTGAGTATATCTAAGTTAACTGCTGACAACAATATACGTGTTGAATTTGATGCAAAATACTGCTTTGTGAAGGACAAGCCAACAGGGAAGGCACTCTTAAAGGGGAAACTTAAAAATGGCATATACCAACTTTCTGATGTCAACCCTCAAATCAATAAAGACTCGTGTGTCTACATGTCTGTCAAGGAAAACTGGCACAGAAAGCTTGGACACCCAAATAATAGAGTTTTGGAGAAGGTGTTGAAGGACTGCAATGTAAAGATATCCTCTAGTGACAATTTCACATTTTGTGAAGCTTGTCAGTTTGGCAAATTACACTTGTTACCTTTCAAATCTTCCTCCTCTCATGCTACAGAAATTTTAGATTTAATTCATACCGATGTATGGGGTCCTGCACCAATTTTGTCCTCATCTGGGTTTAAATATTATGTCACTTTATTGATGATTTTAGTAGATTTACGTGGATTTTTCCCTTGAAACAAAAATCAGAAACAATACATGCCTTCATTCAGTTCAAAGCTATGGTTGAAAATCAATTTAGCAAGAAAATAAAAATCATTCAATGTGATGGAGGTGGTGAATATAAACCGGTTCAAAAAATTGCCACAGAATCAGGAATTCTATTCAGAATGTCTTGTCCCTACACCTCTCAACAAAATGGCAGGGCTGAAAGAAAGCATAGACATATTGCTGAACTAGGACTAACACTTTTGGCACAGGCCAAAATGCCCCTATACTACTGGTGGGAAGCCTTCTCCACTACTGTCTACCTAGTCAATAGATTGCCATCATCAATAAATCTAAATAACAGTCCATACTCCTTAATTTTCAAGAAAGAACCAAACTATGAGGACTTGAAACCATTTGGTTGTGCCTGCTACCCTTGCCTCAAACCATACAATCAACACAAGCTTCAATTCCATACAACTAGGTGTGTATTCCTCGGTTACAGCAACTCACACAAAGGCTACAAGTGTATTAACTCTCATGGGAGAATTTTTGTCTCAAGACATGTGATCTTCAATGAGAATCACTTTCCTTTCCATGATGGTTTCATTGACACACAAAATCCATTAAAGAGACTGACTGAAAATACATCTATTATGTTGCCTATTTGCCTTGCAGGTACCATTATAAGCAACACAGCTGAACCAGACAACCTTGCTGCAAACCAGTAGGAAGGAAATTCAACTGACAGTTCAGCTGACAATGACACAGGTGAAGGTCAACCAGATCTCAGCAAGTCCTTTGCCAATGCAGATAGCAACACATCAAGAGAAAGTGAAGCAGAGGATCCAAACTCAGCAGAACCAGTGGAAAGCAGGAATCAAACTGCACCTGAGATCAACCAACAAATCCATCAAGACAACACCAGCACTCATTTGATGCGCACCAGAAGCAAAGCTGGGATTTACAAGCCTAAGCAACCCTACATAGGACTGACAGAGGCACACGAAGATGACAAAGAACCAGAAAAATGTTAAAGAGGCACTAATCAAACCAAAATGGAAAGCAGCCATGGATGCAAAATTTAAGGCCCTAATGTCTAACCAAACTTGGACATTAGTACCACTCCAGGGTCAAGAAAACCTCATAGACTCAAAATGGATCTTCAAGACTAAGTACAAAGTAGATGGCTCAATTGAAAGGAGGAAAGCAAGACTAGTTGCAAGAGGGTTTCAACAAACAGCAGGCATAGACTTCGATGAAACATTCAGCCCTGTGGTCAAATCCAGCTCAGTGAGAATCATCTTGGCTATTGTTGTACATCTCAATTGGGAAGTTAGGCAATTGGACATAAATAATGCATTCTTAAATGGAAATCTGAGGGAAACTGTGTTTATGTACCAACCTGAGGGATACATAGACTCAACCAAACCTAATCACATATGCAAATTGTCCAAGGCCATCTATGGTCTAAAGCAGGCACCAAGAGCATGGTTTGACAGCCTAAGAAACACTCTACTGAAATGGGGATTCCAAAACACTAAAATCGACTCATCCCTTTTACTCTCAGAGGTACAAACCATACCACATTTCTCCTTATTTATGTTGATGACATAATAGTAACAGGTAGCAACAGCAAGTTCTTAGAGACATTCATCAATCAACTTAATGTTGCTTTCTCACTAAAAGATCTTGGACATCTACACTATTTTCTGGGTGTTGAGGTTCACATAAATGATAGTGGAATGTATCTAAAACAGACAAAGTACATAAGGGATATGCTCAGAAAGTTCAACATGGAGAAAGCTTCAGCCTGTTCAACACCGATGGTAGCTGGTAGACAATTCACTGCTGAGGGGGAACCAATGTCCAATCCTACTTTGTACAGACAAGCAATAGGTGCACTGCAATACCTAACCAACACGAGACCCGACATTGCATTCGCTGTCAACAAACTCAATCAATACATGAGCTCACCTACCATGGATCACTGGCAAGGGATAAAAAGAATATTGAGATATCTCCAAGGCACAATAGATCTATGTCTGCACATAAAACCTTCAAATGAACTTGACATAATAGGGTTCTTGGATGCAGACTGGGCCACTAGTACTGATGATAGAAAATCCATGGCAGGACAGTGTGTATTTCTTGGTGAAACACTTGTTTCGTGGTCCTCAAGAAAACAAAAAGTAGTGTCACGATCGAGCACGGAATCAGAATACAGGGCCTTGGCTGATCTTGCAGCTGAAGTAGCATGGGTTAGATCATTACTAACAGAACTGAAGTTACCAATGCTCAGAAAATCGGTCCTATGGTGTGACAACTTAAGTGTTAAGTCCCTTGCATCCAATCCAGTTATGCATGCCCGTTCCAAACACATTGAGATAGATGTCCACTACATACGTGATCAAGTTCTACAAAATGAAGTCACTGTGGCTTATGTTTCTACTGCTAACCAGATTGCAGATTGCTTGACCAAACCTCTCACTCACACAAGATTCAACATGTTGAGAGACAAACTTGGAGTGACTATGTCACCACCAGTTTGAGGAAGGGAGTTAGAGAAAGTCAGAATCCCACGGAATCATTATTAAGGATCATGACTTAATTCTTATGATATGGTGATCCTTAATTATAGCCATCACAGATCAATATATTTATTGTATATCATTCCATATTATTATAGCAATTATTGTAATTATCATTAGCATGATTCTAGGATCGTGATTCTATATCACTACATGTATTTAAGCATACACGGTCTATGGAATAAAGCAACACAGTCAGTATCATTTTCTATCTAGTACTTCGTCGAATTTTGTGTTGAATCTAGCAAAAACCAAATCAATTGAAATCCGCATCCTTGTAGAAGGCCAAACCTAACAAGAGGACACAACAAAAGTATGTCATATTTATGACAACAAAGAGTACAATCATAATTTTTTTTCTTAATGCAATTGATAAGGTGCTTACATGTACTTCAATGTAATCCTCAACCTCAACATAACCGCATTTTGACATCCATTCACAAACCCATACTCCACAATCATTACTGTTATGCAATGAATAAAATTAGAACAATGAAATTAAGAAAAAAATTAGAAACAAACAATTAAGTTAGAAGGCAAAGTGATAGGGAATTACGATCCAGTTCGCTGACGTTGAAGGCCTCTAGGTTCAACTATAGGCCAGTTCGAAATGAGGTGGTTGTCCATTTTGATGGGATCATCATAAAATAAATCGTATTCCATCATCAACTCTAGAAATATTGCCTGTAGACTAATACAAACATTAGTTGTTACAAGAGAAAACAGTAAGTTGATTATGAGTAAAGAATGGGCATACCACTCTCAAAACGTTTCTTTGTCGGTGCATCTTTCTTTCAGGACAAGGAGAAGAGTCCAATAATATCAACTTTTTTTCATAAAAATTGACAACCATAAGATACCAATGAACGTCCTGGTCATTCATAGGAACAAAAATCTGCAAAAATAACAAAACAAATTTTAAAAAAAACTGTGAATAATATGACTTACAAAATTGAAGGAAAGAAGTAAGTAACAATTCGAATGTCATAAGATAGTTGCTTCTAAGAACAGAGTTTCTAGTTGTTGAATTAGTTAGGAGAGTGAGAAATCCATATATGATAGAACAACTAATAATCAACTCCAGAAAAAAATAGAAAAGTGTTTTGTATGTAGCTTGTTCTATGTGTTTCATTGTTTAGTCATTGCTACCGGAGAACATTTTAAAGTTCTTTTAATTCTCTTTGTTTCAGACCAAGTTTTTTCATTTTCATATGTTGAACATCAACAATCAATCTTATAGCCAGATGCATTTAAACGTGTTTGTAGTTTTTCTATAATCCTACAATAGATTTGAATTTTTATATAAGTGCATTGGCCTGGTCAAATACCTTTACATCTCTGTCTTTCGGAATCAACATTTGATTAAACAAGAAGTATATATTTCGTACTTCAATCAAAAAGTATGTTTCAAATTTTCTACTCTTGTATATATTGCAAAATCTTAATTAAAAATGCTGAACTGGAATGTTAAACCCTAACTACTGTTTGAATTATTACTCCAAACTAATTATTGTATATAATCACCTTTCGAACGTGCTCCACCTTTCCCATGAAGTCACGTTGATAATAGCCCATCACAACTTCAAGTTTGTGAACCCAATCAAGTGCATATTGCTGTGACGAGAAAAGAGAAGTAAATTTGTAATGTTTTTTGCAAAATAGTTAACAACATAAACAAAAAGGTGTAAAAAATATGTACCGCAAACATAGTTGGTAGGAACCATATATATCTATGTTTTGCCATGAAACTTTCCAAATAAAGGAGCCTGTGAACCATCAAGTTAATAATCTGCAAAAGAGCGTATAGCAAAACCAGTTAGTCTAAATGGTACCAAACTATTAAGAAAGGTTGATATATTTAAATAAACAAAGTTACAAAATTTGTAGGTTTTGTCTGACCTCTTGATCTAAAGGACACTTGGGCAAGAGGGTCTTCAGTGTTTTTCTGTCTCCAACACTGCCCAACTTAGTGTTCACCAAAACTTCGCCCCTGCGCAAAATACAAAAGCCATGAGCACATGTTATATATATATATATATGAACTAAACCAAGACTATTACCCATGGGTATTTTCCTCATCAGTCATAAAAATATATGATATGATAGCAGCTTCAAAGTCATCAAGAACAATATCTTGAGGTGGCCTGAATGAAATTGGGATCCACTGCAAAAAAAAAAAAATATATATATATATATTTTCACGTAGTCAAATTATATTTGGAATGCATATTTGATAATTGAAATAAATAAAATTTATTTTCATTACTTCTGGTATAACAACACCACTGGTCCTTCCTTCAAGATCCGTAAAAGTCAGTGGTTTATAGTTCACATAGAAATCTGGTTTATAGTTGACATAGAAATCCTGATCATTTTCTTGTTCATGTCTCTTGAATAGATTTTTCTTAAGCTTTTGCAAATTGTCAAACATTGCCTTCCTAGGACGATATCTGTGTGGAGGTGCCGACCAGTTGACAATGTTAGTAGGGAACTTTGAAGTAGCATTATCAGTTTTAGCTCTTTTTTCTCTTATTTTATAAGACTTCAGTGGAGTTTGCATGTTGCCTTCTATTTCAGCTGTTGAATGAAACACTTGTTGATTGGGGGTGTATTCCAACTCATCATGCATCTCACGTGCTTCATGACGTTGTACAGTAGGAGTTGATACGGTTGAGTCATTGTCTCCAAGATCTTTCTCAGAGTTGTTTTCGCTGCTACTTTCCGGACAACTAATTTTACATTAAAAAACAGTAAACAAAATATCAAAGTTAATAAACATTTTTTTTTGAACGGTACTTAACAAAGTTAATGAACTCTAAGCAAATGAACAATATATCCCAATAATATATATTATACAAACAATGTTTATAAGATTTCACCAATGAAATTAGTATTCTGTGTCACTCTTAGTGGATGCTAATGAATGGTGTGGTGTCTCCTCATGTAAATAGAATCCATCGTTGTTATATTTAGTTATTTATGTATCAACATATAAAAAAAATTAATTTGAACTTGAAATATGATATTTAGTTATTTATAATTCAATATTTAAACAAAAAAAATTAAATATGGTAAACACCTATTTTCGGTTTATAAGATTTCACCAATGAAATTAGTATTTTGTGTCACTGTTAGTGGATACTAATCAATGGTGTGGTGTCTCCTCATGTAAATAGAATCCATCGTTGTTATATTTAGTTATTTATGTATCAACACATAAAAAAAAATTAATTTGAACTTGAAATATGATATTTAGTTATTTATAATTCAATATTTAAACAAAAAAAATTAAATATGGTAAACACCTATTTAGCAGTTGAAATATGTGGGGAAAAATGGAAATTTAAGAAACGGAAATATGCCCAGCCAATATTTACGGTTTGGAAATGGGCATTGGGCTTGTGCCATGTAAGGAAATAAAGATGGAGTGCGCGAAGAAGGGGTGTGCTTAGTGGGAGGGCTAGCCAAAAAAAAAATTATTTGAAGAACCAGAAATATGTCCCCAGACTATTTACGGTTCTATGTAAATAACTGGGAGTGCGCGAAAATAAAGAAGAAGGGGTGCGCTTAGTGGGAGGGCAACAAACAAACAAACAAAAATTACTTGAAGAACCGGAAATATGCCCCCAGGCTATTTCCAGTTCTATGTAAATAACTGGGAGTGCCCAATAAAGAAGAAGGGGTGCGCTAAGTGGGAGGGTCAGGAAAAAAAATACTTGAAGAACCGGAAATATGCCCTCAGACTATTTCAAGTTCTATGTAACGCGAAAATAAAGAAGAAGTGGTGCGCTTAGTGAGAGGGCATCAAACAAACAAAAAAATTACTTGAAGAACCGGAAATATGCCCCAGGCTATTTCCGGTTCTATGTAAATACTGGGAGTGCGCGATAAAGAAGAAGGGGTGTGCTAAGTGGGAGGGCCAGCAAACAAACAAAAAAAAATTACTTGAAGAACCGGAAATATGCCCCCAGACTATTTCCGGTTCTATGTAAATAACTGGGAGTGCGCGAAAATAAAGAAGAAGAGGTGCGCTTAGTGGGAGAGCCGGCGCAGGGGGTGAGGACAGTAGAAAAAAGGGTGTGTGAAGTAAAAGGGGACGGGAGAGCGCTGGACTGGGCCTGGGGTGTGGGTTCTGTCCACTAGCAGATTCCTAGTGGCACCCCTAGTTCTATTATTTGCATCCCTCTTTCCTTTTTATTCATTTTCTTCCTCTTTTTTTATTTTTCCTTTTTTATTTTTCTTTCTTTCTTTTTTTTCCACATTTACGATGTGATGCAAAAAAATCTAATATTTCAAAGAGTTATGTGCTATTTATTTTCGGGATACAACACCACCCAATGGTTATATTTTCACACTAAAAAAACATTTTAATTAAAATAAAATAATTTGAGTGTTGTTTAGTTGTAACGAACCTTGATGAAATCAGGACTATTTCGGTATTAACTTCCTTTTGTACGGATTTAGTAAAACGCCTATGCAAACGCATTGAAGTCCTCTGAGATTTTGTCTTCTGAGGTTGTGGGCTTGAACTCTTAGGGGCTGTTCCCTTTCGTCTTCCATGGTATGGGTTGGGGCTGCAAGATTTGTTTGTCTTTGACTTTGGAGCCATCAGTGAAGGACTCGATGTGATGTTTAGGTGCACCTTCTTTGACACATCACAGCTCACTTCGGCCTCCTTATCATAGCCGTTCACTTCTCTGCAATCAAATTCATCAAACCAATCAGCTCATTGATGGTTAGAGTTGAGCGATTGAAAGATAACGAGTTATAAGAACAATATACTTACCCATTAGTCAACGGCCTTTCCATTCCATCCAAAGTGTTGAACACAGTGTTGTTCTCCATTTTTTATGTTGTTCAGGATAAGTTTAAGTATGATTGATGTGTGAAAGATGTAGATGACCATGCAAAGTATCGCATAACATATAATAGAGCCACCTACTGGAAGCCTCATGCGATGAAAACATGCTTTCAAATAGGTATGTTATCTTTAGTTTTGATGCATGTTGCACATAAATGTGCTATGCAACCAGGCTATCATATTACACCGGTGAATGGCAGTAATTATTTTCGTGTAACAAGATTTTTTATCCACTCCCAATGATCTGCCACAATTGTCGTTGACCCATAGGAAATAATTTCTTAATATAAATTCAGATAATTCTGTCATTATTATATGCTTTTTTAAGATCCAATGCTGAAGCCTCTATCTGTGTTCATTATATGGAAACGTGAATAACATCGTATTGGGAAATCTTCAATACAGCCATATCGTCGCTACCCGTTGGGATAAAGTATGTAGTCAACATCATGTGAGCTATATAGAGCTTTGTTTTTTTTTTTTCTGAAGAGGCCGCCTACATTTAGCCCAGGTGATACTAACTAGTGGCCGCTTACATAGTGTAATGACCCATATGCTATGAAAATTTATAGAGTGGTCCCTCACAAAATATCCACATCCCATTTTGGTCCCTCACAATCATTACTCTAAAAATAATCCCTCACATTTGTAAAAAAAAAAATCCCTCACATTTTTAAAAAATGTTATTTTAGTCCCTCGTATTTTTAAAACGGGATCACATTAAATTCCCAATGCATAACGACGTTATGACTAATATGACCCCATTTTAAAAATATGAGGGACTAAAATAACATTTTTTTAAAATATGAGGGATTATTTTTTGATTTAAATTTGTAAGGGACCAAAATGGGTTGTGGATATTTTGTGAGGGACCAACATGTGTCTTTATTCTATAAATTATAGTGTTTTCTTTAATGTCACTGCAGATATGGAAACTTCCTCAGGTCAAGGTCTTTACCCGTTGCACCATCGTAAAACTCTTCACCTGGTTTGTGGCAACTGGCAACTTTATCCTTAAAGCAGATATTCCTTTTTCTCCTTATTATGCTATGAAAGTTTATATTTCCTCATGTAATGGGGCTTAAATTTATTTTCCCCTGCATGTGAAAGGACATCAACATCTTAACTTGTGAAGTTCAAAAACATTATTTTGTTCAGACAATTACGATATTAAGGTACCTTTAAATTAAACAAAATTAAACTATAGAAACTTAAACCCAATATGGACCATGCGGTGTTAATGTCTGTTCCCTTAATTTAAGTAAATAGCACTCAAAACTGATACAGATATGCACAGTTTAACTTCGTGTCAAAAATCAAGTTTTTAACACAATGTACATGTAAGTTTTTTTATCTGATAAAATGAATTAAACGGCTCATCTATTAAACTGCACAAGTAAAAAAAATTGATACACTTATTATATTATTATATTCTATACATATTTTGTGTGTGTGTGTGTGTGTAGTGATACTATAGGATGTGGTTTATGTATTCGAAATCCAGTCTCCAACGTGGGTTTTCCTATAGGAAAAAAAAACCTATACCATTAATTACCCCCTATTTAGGACCCAAAAAATAAAAATTTACCCCAACATCCAAGTCCCGACCTCTGATGATAAAAGGTTAGTTAATTACCCTTATGGTGTGGTCATAAGAACCGCCATATGATTTGATGGTCACCATTCTGGGATGTGTTGTACGGTGTATGCCAGTTATGCTCCTCTGTTGCCATGGTAGGATGTATGAAACTCACATCCATAGTTATGGATTCCATGAAATATACATCAACTAGCAAATCACCAATGCCACCTTCAGTACCCGCTTCAACCGATCGCATAATGAAGAAGATATGAGACATATGGTGATGCATAAAATGGAACCATATAAATACGTTCTTGTAGTTGGTGTGGCAATCCTACGCATTAACTCGTAACTACCCACCACAACCTAACTCTGAATAATAATCAATAAATACATTATACAATATTAAAATAAATAATAAATAATAACGAATATATCCAATTAAATAAATTTAAATTAATTTGGATGGGTATCCATTTAAATTTGAATGTAAAAAATAAGAAGATCAAGAATGCAAAATAAAAAAGTCGATCCCATAAGTTATTTTAAAATATCACGTAATTTTTTTTAAGAGAAAATTTTAGTATTGTAGCAAATAAAAAAAAAAGAAACTTTTAAGATGTTGTATTGTTATATTTATATGTTAAGATTCTCCTTAAAAAACATAAACAATAAAAAAAATATTAGTTTTAATTAAAATTATTAAGACGAAAGATCTATGTTGTCTTTTTCAAACTACTCCTGATCTATTATTGTTTTTTTGCCCGAACTAATACTATTAATACTATTAATTGTTTCAAAAATTGTTTCATAAAATAGTACTAGCATTGCAACTCATGATAGTATTTGGGTTACTTTATGTATAGCACAATTAAGTAAGATCAATAGCGTACAAGGCTTTCCGTCAAAAAAAAATAGCGTACAAGACACGATAGCAGTTTGCTGTCTGCAGCACTGTTGTTTGTCATATAGTAGCTGACAAATAATAGTAGACTATAGCTTCTGTAATGTATTGACCGGACATGACCGCACATGAAAAAAGTTGGTACCTTTTTGGTTACAAAAGAGAGGAAAAGAGTTGGTAAATGGACAATATTTGTCTCACGGATTAAAAGCAAAGTTGTGCATTGAAGGAGCAAGTTCCTGTCACAAACTAATTTTGATGGTATTTTGTTTCAACACAAACTATATTATGTTGTTATTTTTTCGATTAAATAAATGTCACTTGTTTTGGTCCAAAAAATAAAAAAGAAACAATTTTCACATTTGAATTTTTTGTTGTTGTTTGTCTCACGATTAAAGTCGTGTATTTTTCTGTGTGGAACAGCTTTTTTCAGAACAATCAATGTGTTCTTCTGATGTTATAATTGCGGAATGAAATTATTTTGTAACCAAAAAATATATATGTAATCCATTTTAATTATACTAGTACACATTTAATCCATTTTAATTATACCTAATAATGCACTATTACATTATGTTGTTGATTTATTTGAGTTGTAGGTGATGGCTTCATTTGAAAGTTATAACCCCTTTTTTGTGAAATGAAAGGTACTGAGAATAATAGGCATTAAAACAAAAATTGTTGAGTTTAGAGACATAAGAAAAATGTACTAACAAATGTTTAACTTGGTGACAGCAAACATGGGATAAACATGACTACAAAACAGATTTACTTTATTAAAAAACGAATTAAAATAGCTATTCCCATTGGAAGCATCATCATCTTCATGAACTTCATTGAGCCTTGTAAATGAGTAATTTGCTGGTCGTAGTTGGTCAGGTCATTTTCTACTTTGGCCAACGTGTTAAAAGAAACGCCTCACCGTGTTTACCGCGTCTGTTGCTGGACTCACAGAACAAGACGTTGCAGTGGCTTTGACGAAGGAAGAACAAGCACTGGAAAATTGAAAGCTCTGTATGGTGAAGGCTTGATTGTTTGGTAGCATTAAAATAAGTATTGGATAAGTGAAAAACGTGGGGCCCATGTAAACTATTTTCCCACCAACAACATGCACTATAGAGTGAGAGACACATATAACAATATATATTACAACAATATATATTTAACAATATATATAACGGTATAAATTCGTAACCTGTATACATAAATATACTTCACCCGTCCCTAACTATTAGCCATTTTGAAAATCACTATGTGCGTTAAAAAATGGATTTTACGGTTGATAAAAGAAAGACAAACAACTAAACGATCTAAAACATTAATTTTTATAATTTTACAAAAAATTTGGGTCCAAAAGGCAGTGCAATTAGTACTACCGGCTGCATAACGATATTTGAAGTCACACTTAAGGTTGGGCTAGTGGATAAATAGTTCACAGTTAAGAGTCGTGATGAGTAGTTCAAAGTTAGGAGTTGGTGTTAGCAGCTCAAAGTTAGGAGTCGATATTAGTAGTACATAGTTGGTAATTGGGTCACGGGATTACTAGTTCATAGTTAGGAGTTGGGTCACGGGATTAGTAGTTTATGGTTAGGGTTGAGGTTAGTAGTTCATAATTAGGTGCTGCGTCACGGGATTACTAGTTGATAGTTAGTAGGAGGCTCACTAGATTAGTAGTTCAGGCTTAGGAGTACGGTCACGTGATTAAAAGTTCCTGGTTAGGGTCACGGGATTACTAGTTCATAGTTATGAGTTAGGTCACGAGATTAGTAGTTCACGCTTAGGGTTGGGTTAGTAGTTCATGGTTAGGGTTGGGTCATGGGATTAGTAGTTGATGCTTAGGGTTGGGGTTAGGAGTTGGGTCATGGGATTAGTAGTTCATGGTTAGGGTTGGGGTTAGTAGTTCATAGTTAGGAGTTAGGTCACGGGATTGGTAGTTCATGGTTAGGGCTGGGGTTAGGAGTTGGGTCACAGGATTAGGAGTTGGGTCACGGGATTAGTAGTTGACGCTTAGGGCGGGGGTTAGTAGTTCATGGTTAGGAGTTGGGTCACAGGATTAGTAGTTCATGGTTAGGGTCACGGGATTAGTAGTTCACGCTTAGGGTTGGGTTAATAGTTCAAAGTTAGGAGTTAGCTCACGGGATTAGTAGTTCATGGTTGGGAGTAGGGTCACAGGATTAGTAGTTCATGCTTAGGGCTGGGGTAAGTAGTTAACGCTTAGGAGTAGGGTCACGGGATTAGTAGTCGATGGTTAGGGCTGGGGCTAGTAGTTCATAGTTAGGAGTTAGGTCACGGGATTGGTAGTTCATAGTTAGGAGCAGGGTCACAGGATTAGTGGTTGATGGTTAGGGCTGCGGTTAGTAGTTCATTGTTAGAAGTTAGGTCACGGGCTTAGCAGTTCATGGTTAGGAGTTGGGTCACGGGATTAGTAGTTCATGGTCAGGGTTGTGGTAAGTAGTTCGTAGTTAGGAGTAGGGTCACGAGATTAGTCGTTGATGGTTAGGGCTGGGTTAGTAGTTCATAGTTAGGAGTTGGGACACGGGATTAGTAGTTCATGGTTAGGAGTTGGGTCAGGGGATTACTAGTTCATAGTTAGGAGTTGGGTCACGGGATTCATAATTTATGGTTAGGGCTGAGGTTAGTAGTTGATAATTAGGTGCTGCATCACATGATTACTAGTTGATAGTTAGTAGGAGGGTCACTAGATTAGTAGTTCAGGCTTAGGAGTACGGTCGCGGGATTAAAAGTTCATGGTTAGGGTCAGGGATTACTAGTTCATAGTTATGAGTTGGGTCACAAGATTAGTAGTTCACGCTTAGGATTGGGTTAGTAGTTCATAGTTTAGAGTTAGGTCACGGGATTAGTAGTTCATGGTTAGGGTTGGGTCACAGGATTAGTAGTTGATGCTTAGGGTTGGGATTAGGAGTTGGGTCTCGGGATTAGTAGTTCATGGTTAGGGTTGGGGTTAGTAGTTCATAGTTAGGAGTAGGGTCACGGGATTAGTAGTTGACGGTTAGGGCTGGGGTAAGTAGTTCACGCTTAGGAGTAGGGTCACGGGATTACTAGTTCATAGTTAGGAGCTGGGTCATGGGATTAGTAGTTTATGGTTAGGGCTGAGGTTAGTGGTTCATAATTAGGTGCTGCATCACGGGATTACTAGTTGATAGTTAGTAGGAGGGTCACTAGATTAGTAGTTCGGGCTTAGGAGTACAGTCACGGGATTAAAAGTTCATGGTTAGGGTCACGGGACGGGATTACTAGTTCATAGTTATGAGTTGGGTCACGAGATTAGTAGTTTACGCTTAGGGTTGGGTTAGTAGTTCATAGTTAGGAGTTGGGTCGCGGGATTAGTAGTTCATGGTAAGGGTTGGGTCACGGGATTAGTAGTTGATGCTTAGGGTTGGCGTTAAGAGTTGGGTCAGGGGATTAGTAGTTCATGGTTAGGGTTGGGGTTAGTAGTTCATAGTTAGGAGTTGGGTCACGGGATTGGTAGTTCATGGTTAGGGCTGGGGTTAAGAGTTGGGTCACCGGATTAGTAGTTCATGGTTAGGAGTTGGGTCACGGGATTAGTAGTTGACGCTTAGGGTGGGGGTTAGTAGTTCATGGTTAGGAGTTGGGTCACAGGATTAGTAGTTCATGGTTAGGGTCATGAGATTAGTAGTTCACGCTTAGGGTTGGGTTAATAGTTCATAGTCAGGAGTTAGGTCACGGGATTAGTAGTAAATGGTTGGGAGGAGGGTCACGGGATTAGTAGTTGATGGTTAGGGTTGGGGTAAGTAGTTAACGCTTAGGAGTAGGGTCACGGGATTAGTAGTTGATGGTTGGGGCTGGGGTTAGTAATTCATAGTTAGGAGTTAGGTCACGGGATTGGTAGGTCATAGGTAGGAGCAGGGTCACTGGATTAGTGGTGGATGGTTGTGGGGTTAGTAGTTCATAGTTAGGAGTCAGTCACGGGATTAGTAGTTCATGGTTAGGAGTTGGGTCACGGGATTAGTAGTTCATGGTCAGGGCTGTGGTAAGTAGTTCGTAGTTTGGAGTAGGGTCACGAGATTAGTAGTTGATGGTAAGGAATGGGGTTAGTAGTTCATAGTTAGGAGTTGGGTCACGGGATTAGTAGTTCATGGTTAGGAGTTGGGTCAGGGGATTACTAGTTCATAGTTAGGAGTTGGGTCACGGAATTCGTAGTTTATGGTTAGGGCTGAGGTTAGTAGTTGATAATTAGGTGCTGCATCACGGGATTACTAGTTGATAGTTAGTTGGAGGGTCACTAGATTAATAGTTCAGGCTTAGGTGTACGGTCGCGGGATTAAAAGTTCATGGTTAGGGTCACGGGATTACTAGTTCATAGTTATGAGTTGGGTCACGAGATTAGTGGTTCATGCTTAGGGTTGGGTTAGTAGCTCATAGTTAGGAGTTGGGTCACATAATTAGTAGTTCATGGTTAGGGTTGGGTCGCATGATTAGTAGTTAATGCTTAGGGTTGGGATTTGGAGTTGGGTCACGGGATTAGTAGTTCATCGTTAGGGTTGGGGTTAGTAGTTCATAGTTAGGAGTAGGGTCACGGGATTAGTAGTTGATGGTTAGAGTGGGGTAAGTAGTTCACGCCAGGAGTAGGGTCACGGATTAGTAGTTGGTGGTTTGGGTGGGGTTAGTAGTTCATAGTTAAGAGTTGGGTCACGGGATTGGTAGTTCATAGTTAGGAGTAGGTCACTGGATTAGTAGTTAATGGTTAGGGCTGGGGTTAGAAGTTCATATTTAGGAGTTGGGTCATGGGATTAGTAGTTCATGGTTGGGGGTTGGGTCAGGGGATTAGTAGTTCATGGTTAGGAGTTGGGTCACGGGATTAGTAGTTTATGGTTAGGGCTGTGGTAAGTAGTTTGTAGTTAGGAGTAGGGTCACGGGATTAGAAGTTGATGGTTAGTGCTGGGGTTTGTAGTTCATAGTTAGGAGTTGGGTCAGAGGATTAGTAGTTTATGGTTAGGGCTGTGGTAAGTAGTTTGTAGTTAGGAGTAGGGTCACAGGATTAGAAGTTGGTGGTTAGTGTTGGGGTTAGAAGTTCATAGTTAGGAGTTAGGTCACGGGATTAGTAGTTGATGCTTAGGGCTGGGGTTAGGAGTTGGGTCACGGGATTAGTAGTTGATGCTTAGGGCTGGGGTTAGGAGTCGGGTCACGGGATTGGTAGTTCATGGTTATGGCTAGGGTTAGTAGTTCATAGTTAAGAGTTGGGTCACGGGATTAGTGGTCGATGCTTAGGGCTAGGGTTAGGAGTTAGGTCACGGGATTAGTAGTTCATGGTTAGGGTTGTGGTTAGTAGTTCATAGTTAGGAGTTGGGTCACGGGATTAGTAGTTCATGGTTAGGAGTTGGGTTATGGGACTAGTTGTTTATAGTTAGGAGTTAGGTCACGGAATTAAAAGTTCATGGTTAGGATTTGGGTCACGGGATTAGTTGTTGACGCTTAGGGCTGGGGTTAGTAGTTCATGGTTGGGTGTTGGGTCACGGGATTAGTAGTTCATGGTTAGGGTCACGGGATTAGTTGTTCATGGTTAGGAGTTGGGCCACAGGATTAACAATTCGAAGTTAGGATCTAGGTCACGGGATTAGTAGTTCATAGTTAGGAGTTGGGTCACGGGATTAGTAGTTCATGGTCAAGGTTGTGGTAAGTAGTTCATAGTTAGGAGTTGGGTCGCGGGATTAGTAGTTCATGGTTAGGGCTGGGGGTAGTAGTTCATATTTAGGAGTTGGGTCACGAGATTATTAGTTCATGCTTAGGGCTGGGGTTAGGAGGTGGGTCACGGGATTAGTAGTTCGTGGTTGGGGTTGGGTCACGAGATTAGTAGTTCCTGCTTAGGGCTGGGGTTAGGAGTTTGGTCGCGGGATTAGTAGTTGATGCTCGGGGCTGGGGTTAGGAGTTGGGTCACGTGATTAGTAGTTCATAGTTAGGGTTGGGGTTAGTAGTTCATAGTTCGGAGTTGGGTCACGGGATTAGTAGTTCATGGTTAGGGTTGAGTCACGGGATTAGTAGTTCATGCTTAGGGTTGGGGTTAAGAGTTGGGTCATGGGATTAGTAGTTGATGTTTAGGGCTGGGGTTAGGAGTTGGGTCACGGGATTTGTAGTTCATGGTTAGGAGTTGGGTCACGGGATTGGTAGTTTATAGTTAGGAGTTAGGCAAATTTTGATGATTTGGCAAATAGTTCTCATAGTCAGCAGCTGCCATGTGGACATTTTAACTGACGTGGCGTTCATGTGGCAGCGAGTCAATAATTATATTAATTTTATATTAATAATATTTTTTCATTCAAGTAATTTAATTTACACTAAATAATTAATTAAAATCAAAACAAGAAAGCCTAATTTGAAACCCCAAACCCCCTGTTCAACCTGTCCCTAATTCCCTTGCTTTGGAAAATCAGAGCCGCCCCGAACAGTGATGACAACCATTTTAGAGCTCTCAATTGCCACCTGTCATGAAAAATTAGGGTGGAGTATATTGTTTTGTTACTGATACCTGTTGTGCAAATTAGAATCATTGAAATACTGAGATAGACTAACACAATTTGGCTCGTGGGACTGTAACTGATGTTCTTGTTGTTATGCTTTACCAACTAAAAATTACACAGGGGTGGCGCCTCTAACATGAGTGAGGTAGCCATGGCTATCCCAAAAATAAAAAAATTAAAAGCTTAGTATATATTGTTTCTATTAATATAAAAAAAATTTGCACATATTATATGGTTGTTCACCGCGGCGCAGTGGCGAAGATGCTTTTTTGGAACTAAGACTTCAGGGTTCGAATGCTGCAAAAGCTCTTTTTGACATTTTATTTGTTTTTAACTGCAAAAAGTAGTAGTATCCGCAAAATAAACAAGCAGGATTCGAACCGTGTAATTGCTACCCTGGGAAAGTCATCCAAACCACTGCGCCGAGAGCCATTTCGTCGCACTCTCGGACGTTTTATATCTATTTACTAGTTGTTGCCACCCCCCCAAAACATGAAATTAGAAAGCGGTGGTTTTCCCTCCCAGTATTTCCCAGCGGTGGGGATTAATTTTGTTGCTTGTAAATCACACCCACACTACCATTTTCTTCTTGCCTGAATTTCTCCCGTTTCCTCCACTGTAAAGTAAAACTCTTCTCTCGAAACATCCCAATAGCCACCACATCGTTGCCTGTCATCATTTCCACTTTTTGGTGATTTATTTTCTAATCCCTAAATCCCCAATTTTTTTTCCAGCACATCCTAACCCTAAGCCTCGAATTTAATCTCTCATTCTGCTCTATCTTGACAGGCAAAGGCAGAGACGGGGAGAAGATGTGGTTCGCCCCCTAAAGGTCTCTTATTGGGGGTCTTTACCTTGCGGCATCTAAGAAGCTCTCTCTTTTAAGAAATGTCTCGTGCTCAAAATGCATTGGATTTGTATCATTGAAGGTCTCTCCGTATGTCTGTTTCTCCTTTTCACGGACTTGATATCTACACGAAGGTAATGTGGTATAACTTTAATCATTTTCTGCAAGTCACTGGAATAAGTAGGCACAATTTGTTTTTTCTCCTTTTGCATCAAATAATACCGTTTCGAAAATGTGCAATGTGTTTTGAAACTTGAAACTGATATAGTTTCAATATATAGTTTCAATTTTTGAGTCATTTTTTTTTAATACTGCTTGGAGTTAGCTGCCATGTTTGTTTCTCTGCAGATGGATAACTTTAATGATTCGTCAGCTGTAAATTTGGATGATGATGATGAATATATGAACTATTCTGTTTCTGATGAAGAAAATGATAGTGTAGACCATGATGATCCGGTTGACCACATAGTAGATAGGAACGTAGCTGATGCTGCGAATACGCTGTTGGGATCAAAGAAAAGAAATATGATCCCTGTTAGTGAAATGACGGCTGATGATATACGTGGGATGGAATTTACGAGTGTAGAGGAAGCTTATGATTTTTATAAGAAGTATGCTAAAAGTGTTGGTTTTTCGATTAGGAGAGATGATGTGGCTCGTGATGCTAGGAAAAAAGTGGTAATGCGGCAGTTTGTATGCAATAAACAGGGATCAAGAAAGATAAAGCACATAACCAGGGTAGATAGGAAAAGAGATCATAGACCTCTTAGGCGGATTGGTTGCAATGCTAGGCTTCGTGTACGCTTCGATCGGAAGTATGAAAAATGGGTAGTTATATCTTTTGAAGAGGGTCATAACCATGAACTAACCCCCTCAAGATATGTGCACTTATACCCAGCTCATCGTGCAATGACAGATGCAGATAGAGCTCCGGTTGATAGCCTGCAATCGCATGGTATCAAAACTTGTCATATAATGGGGTACATGGTGAACGTGAACACAAGAAGGGGGGTTGAATTGTGTTGAAAACTTTTCGCAAACTTTAAGTTTAAAACACTTAGAACACAGGTTTTTCAAAACAGTTTGTTAAACGGACGCTGAAAATAAACCGGACGCTGAAAAGCAGTTTGTGAAAACTTGTTTTTAGCAGAGCAAGATAAAGATAAATAGAAAGCAGTAAAGCAAGAGACACAGAGATTTATACTAGTTCACTACCAAACTGGTAGCTACGTCTAGTCCCTTTGTTCCTGAAGGATTTTCCACTATAATCAACTGATTACAATTTCCTCAAGAGTATTCTTCTGTCACAAGCTTGACAATACTTTCAACTTCTCAAAACGACTCAGTATAGTCGAGCCTTTGAGGGAACAGCCTTAACTAGGCCAAAACAACTTTTACAAGTTAAGTTGAATACAAGTATAAATAACTCTCACAGAGAGGATAAAAATTAAGCTCAATATAGAAATGTTTTCTAAAAGAAAGTGTCGGACGCTGAGTTCAGTTCTTGTAGTCCAGAGACTTGGCTCGAAACTTGATTGCTCACAGAAACAGTGCTTTCAGAGTATTGACTCTTTGTAGTATATAGCAATAGAGCTTGTTCTCAGTAAATGAAGCAATATTCTCTTGTAGAGTTTCGGCAGTTTCTTCAATGGATACCTTGGGGTATTTATAGGAGTTCTAAAGGATATTACCGTTACAGTAAAAATGTCTCCTTTCCATTGAGTAAGGTAATTTCAAAAAGCTGTCTCTTTCTTCCTTTCCAGAGAATATCTCAGTAGTACATATTACCGTTTTCGTACTACCTTGCTTTTCACAATTGCTTGTACGATTTTTGTCTTTTAGCTAAAGGTGTCACCTTTGATACCTCGTACAACAATTTTGGCGCATAAAATCAAATTCGAAATCCGTTCGAAACTTCGAGAGTAAGAGCAACCACGTGACCAACACGTGATTTATAATGAAGTTCAGACGCTTGCTCAGAACGGAAGATCGGACGCTCAAAGCAAATGGATAAGACTAGTGTCGCGAGAAGATAATTCCAGACGCTCAAAGGACAAAGATACTAGGATGGCCAGGATCTTTGACACATGAAGTGTATCCTTCTCTTGAGAGCTTCTTCATTCTTGTTTAAGTGGCTTAGAAATATATGTAATATTAGTATCTGCACACTTCAAGAATTGTTAGAACATATAAATTGTTCTCTTGTGAATATTTTTTTATCATCAAAATTAATGAGGGTCTAAACTTTTCAATCGTTTAGGTTCCAACAATCTCCCCCTTTTTGATGATGACAAATATCTAAGGTTGATGAACAATTTATTTTCAAAATGACATCAAGGGTCTCCCCCTGAATTTAACAATTTTGATATATAAGATAATTCTAGTATTTAAGCGATAGTTGATAAACAAATTCAATTACGTGATCGCAAAACAAAATACGTAGATGTATCAGAGTAAGATCGGATGCTGATAAAAAAGATTGATTTAATCAAATTGTACCAAATTTATTGATCATTATAAGAGCACTAGTACCAAATTTATTTATCATTATAAGAGCACTAGAACAATGAATATTAGCGCATTAATGAATAACCACACAAATGCTATGTATGAAAAGCTATGCATGATGCTTCAGTTCCAGCGTATTCATCGGAGTGTGAACATCGGACGGTGAGTTAGTCAGATTTTCACGTGTTCATCATACCTTTCTTTTACTCCCCCTTTTGTCATCAGACAAAAAGAGTGTAAAAACACATCATAGTCAAAATAAGACTTAGAAAAATTTGAATATAAGGCAGAGAATTAGAGCAAAAATAGTGTATATATATATATATAAGTGTATCAACAAAAATAAGAAATATCACTTAGTACCAAAAAAAAATATAAAGCAAAACAAAGTTTAAGGGTTTGGAAGAGGTGGTGGAGGGATGTTGAGACGTTCATATAGTAATTTCAGAGCAGTCTCCAGCTGAGTGACTTTCATGTTGGTGGCCTTCATCTCTTCAAACTCTGCTTTGGGAATAGTGACCATCTCAACTGCAGAAGTAGAAGTAGAGGGTCCAACTTCTGGTACGGGTGCAGGTTTCATCTTCTGATGCTCTGCTAGCACCCAGTTGGATAGCTTAAGTCTCAATTCCTTCTTCTTTTGAGCTCTTAGAAAAAATGCATCATTTGGTAAAAACCATTTGATGAGATTTCCAAGTTTTCTGAGCTCAGATTCTGTTTGAATTTCCCATTGATACTTAACATCTTCTAGAAACAGCAAATTCATGAAGATGATTTCTCTGTGTAGAACAACATCGGCAGTGAAAGAATCAAACCCATTTCCAGCTTCTTCTCCCCATATACTTCTGATAAAGACACTCAAGGCTTCACAAGTGAAAGAGAGTGCTTCATTTTCTGCCAGGTAAATTCTTTGCAGATTTTCCCTGTCATCTTCTTCTAGCACTAGGGGGACGAGGCATGGTAACATGGCTTTGTTTTTCGAAGACTCAGACCATTGACTCCAAGTAAATCCAATATCGAAGTGCTTGGTCACAACAGCCCATTGGTCATATATCTTCATGCAGTCAAAAGGCCTGATTACTGAGCATCTGAACATATCATCGAAATAGACTGTTCTAAGATTGATGTCGATGAATTCTGGCGATTGTGCCAAGCTAACCGTTGGAATAGTGGCCTTCTCAAAGATTGCAAAGGCCCGGTTTGAGCCGCAGTTCTCCATTCATCTTCCTTGAGAGAATTCAAGTAAAACCTTCGGCATGATCCTCAGAGATCTTGGCACCCAAGCTTAGAGAATTCCTTAAGGTTGTACTTTTTAGAGCCTTCTCATATTCCTTGAGCCCGATCTTCTTTGAATGGTCGCTTGCCGGGCGTATTCTTTCCTTTTCTCAGGGATAGACCAAGGTAGCCACCTTTGTCTATCTGGTACTATCTTTCTTGAAACGAGAAGAAGGATCCTCAGATCGTCTGACATTTCCAATCTTCTTCATCTCAAGACAGTGTGCCATGAAGGCAGCTTCTTCATCTGTGATCCACCTTCCGCATTCTTCCAATATGAGCGGTTTATTTTGTGGTAGGGATCTAGGAAGATCAACAGAGAAGGGAATTGCTCTGCTTCCAGATGCTGGTCTCAATCTTCCTTTAAATGACATCTGAAAGCAGTCTTCTCCATCCTTGAAGGTAGCACTTATTGGAGAGGCAATCTCCAATCTGGCAGCTCTAGAGGTGAAGGTTTTCAAATGCCATGTGGAGGGACGATTGTAGATGCTATGATATATCTCATACTTAACAAACTGTGGTTTGTATAAGACATTCTTCCTTCCACCAGCGTCTGTAGGTTTATGGGTAATGGTGAGTAAGGTGGGAGTAGTTTTCAAATGCCACATCTTGTTTTGGTCTGTTGCAACAAGTCATTGGCAAAGCTGGTCAAAGCAGTAAGTTTTATCATTGTTTATTTAAGGAGTATTTGATGATGGCTCTTAATTTACAAGTCACTTTATAATGGTGTTTTTAACTTATAATATTCATGTATTAGGTGGAAAAGATGGCCAGACATAGTATTTCCTCAGCTCGCGTAGAATGTGGCGCAGAATGAAGTGACTTTTGTGGCTGCATTATGAAGTTATTGCGTTTATGTTTTTTGTTAGATAGTGAAGGGTTCATATTTTTCATTTTTTAGTCGATAAGGTTAACCTTTGATTGTATCTTTTTAATTTTTTTCTTCCATTTGTTGTATGTTTTCAGATCTGGACATGCCATATTTGTTCGCCATTTTTATCTTATTTGGATAATTATTAGACAGGAACAGACTCTAAATACTCATATCTACTTATTTGGATAGTGTTGAATTCATTGTTGTTGTACTTCATTCCTGGTTACATCATTCTGAATGATGGTTATTTTGAAAATTCATTAACTGTATATGCTTCTTGACTATAGCTATATGAGACTTTTAAATTGTGCCTTGAAACAGCAAGACATGGATATGTGCATTTAAATTGGCAGGACTTGGACCCTTAAGGAAGACTATTTCTCCTCTCCCTGCTTCTTGCTGCTACAAACAAGGTCTTGGCTGGTAGGTTCTTTATAGTTTTTGTGCACCTTTACTATCTAACACAAAAATACTGAGACTAATTTTGGCTTTCCAAATGCATTTTGTAGAGAATTAACTGAGACTGATTTGTTCGTCCTTTTTTTACTGGTTTTTGCTGGTCTGTAGGTGAGTACATGCTAGAACTGATGGTGCATACATGTTGTGTTCTTTTACTTACATTATTTGTTTTCTTTTATTTTGTTCCTTTGTTCAAATATTCAGCAAGTTTGGTGAGTGTTTCATATTTTTAATTTCAGTATTTGGTACCTAAAGGGACTCGCTCTCTTCTGGTGCAACCAGTATTTCAAGAATAGGGAACTCTGACACAATAACACGTAAATAAAATATTAATTAAAAGGTAGTTGTTTGGTGCTGTGAATAGTGTTGTGTTCAGAGAGAATAAATGTAACACCTGAGGACGAGATCGACCTCGTATTAGGACATCGCGTCGAGACCTCCTGTCGAGACCCCGTGCCGAGATCGTATGCCGAGGTCGTATGACGAGCTGAGGAGACGCTTGCACGAGCATCCTGGTCGACATCGTGTCGAGATGATAACACTCGTATTTTTACGAATATTATTTAGCGTTAATTAGTATATTTTGTTGTGATTATGTTTTATTAAAGTAATTACTTATTTTTAATATTTTTAAGTGAATTGTATTGTTTCTAATATTTATAAATTGATATAATCACGCGGAGAATTAATTTTTCGTAAATTAATTTTCCGGGATTTTCCGTCGAGAATCGTCAGTGTGTTTTTAGATTTTAAGTCTATAGATTAGAGGGTGATTATGAGAGAGGAAAGATTAGATGGGTTAGACTTGTTGTTTGGATTAATATCTTACTTTAAAATCTAGGTGTCGCTTATTTGTCATTTTATGAAACATAAATTCATTTAAAATGGTTTTCTTGTAATTAATTATTGTTTAAGAGATATTTAAGGAGATAAGACCAAACTGTTTTCCACCAAATTGTAGATAAATATCATGATTAGTTTCCTCCACCGCCATAAATATCACGCTTAGCCGCTTTAAACACTCACTTTCCAGTTTCTTCTTTCTTCTTCTCTAAATTTCCTCTTCTCCAAACTCCATTGAACCTTGAGTTTCATTGAGCTTCGCATAAACTTTCTTCATCAACCTTGTTTCTTATCATCTTCTCGACATATATCACCATCTCGACCATCTTTTGAGGTATGAAAAATAGAATTTTAGTTCTCTTCATGTTCTTTATTAGCGCCACTTCTTCTCTCTCTATTTTAGCTAGTTTATATGCTTCCAAATCAGGTCATATTGATAGGTTTTCTTTTTCATGACATGACATACCTTTCTAACCAATTATTTGAGCTTGTAAAACAAATTGCTTTCTCTGTTTTTCTGCAATAAGGCGATTGCCCAAAACCCTCCCTATTTGGTTTGTTTTGATTTCTTGTTTTAGTTTGTTGTACGTTGCTTCTTGTTGATGTTTGTTGTTGATTTATTTGTTATAGAATCATATAACCTTTTTCATGAACTTTTGATCGAAAACCCTAACTTTGTGTTAGAGGAAAAATATGTTTAATCTTGCTTGAATCATGCATGAAATATGTGATTATATGTTTAATATGATTTTAGGACTATTAGGATTAAGTTGCATGCTTAGTTTGGTGTTAGATTTGTTTTTGTGCAAAAATGGATTTTTGAGGGATTATGAAATTGATTTCTTTTTGAGTTTTAAATTTTAACAAAATTGGTTATGGTCTTATTTTAGTTGTTGGACCCTGATGAAAGTATTTTTTTTTTTGAAATATAAACTTAGGTGTGAAAGGAGTGAAGCAAACATTTATAGCAGAACGTCGCGAGATGACCTGGGAGCTTTTCCGTGAAAGGTTCTTGGACAAGTACTTCCTAGATACTGCACGAGCTGAGAAGGAGCAAGAGTTTCTTCAATTGCGATAAAGCGACTCGGCAGTGTCAGAGTATGCGACCAAGTTCGAAGTCACCGGCAAGGTACTTGATCCATTTAGTGACCGAGCTGACCAAAGATGGTTAAGTGAGAGGTTCCAACGAGGTTTGAGATTTGATATCCGTAGTCGAGTGGTATCATTGAGGATTCGAAACCTCCAAGAGCCGATAGATCATTGTGTCGAGGTAGAAGGTTAAGAAGCCACAAGAAGAAGATCGCCCAGGTGGACCAATGAGACCTCGTGGCATGGGACAGATTTGCACGAAGGAAAGCAACTTAAGAAGCCTTACAACCGACCTCGGGGAACAACAATAATAGAGGACAATATCATCCGATGACCCAGGAGCGAGAAGTGGAGGTCGGTGTCGAGGTGATTTGCTATCGTTGTGGAAGGCCAGGACATTATGCGAGTGGATCGCACTCGAGAAGGAGAATATATGTTTCAACCGCAAGAAGCCGTGACATTTTGCCAAGGATTGTCCCACACCTAAAGCGTAACCGCAATGCATGCGGCGAAGGCAAAGTGGAAGCGTCGGTAGCTAAAGGCGTAGTCTTCGCATGAGTGGCGAGGAAGCGAACAAGGCGATGACCTTATTCAAGGTGAATGTGAGATGTAGGTAAATCCTTATCCGCCCTTCTTTGATTCGGGTGCAACCCATTCCTTTATTTCTTCTGATTGTGTGAACCATTTGAATCTGAATGTGACTGCTTTACCGTTCCAATTGGTAGTTATGACCCCAGCTGCTAAAACCTTAGTCACAAACACTGCATGTCTTAATTGTGTAGTGGTTATTCAGAGTAGAAAGTTTGTGGGTTTGTTTGCCTCTTAAGGGCTTAGATGTCATCCTCGGGATGGATTGGTTGTCATACCACCATGTCCTTCGACTGCGGCCCGTAAATCGTAATTTTTCCGCACCTTGAGTCTCCAATTATCTTTCTATTTGAGCGTGTTGGAGTTTCTTTGAAAGAAGGAACTAGGGAATACATGTATCCTGGCTGGTTCAAGTTTCCCGGCAGATCGAGTGAAGAATGTACGGTGGTGTGCGACTTTGTGGGCGCTTCAGAAGACGTGCCAGGGTTACCACCGGTCTGAGGTCGAAGTTCTCCATCGACACGATTCCAGGGACAGGACCTATTTCAATAGCGCCTACAGATGTCTCCCGCCGAGATGAAGGAACTAAAGTCCCAGTTGAGCATTTGGAGTCAAAGCAATTCATACGACCGAGCGTGTCACCGTAGGAGCTCCGGTGTTGTTGGTCAAGAAGAAGGATGGGACGATCCAGACGTGCGTGGACTATCGCCAACTCAACAAGGCTCCGTGAAGAACCGGTGATCCGTTACCACGTATTGGCGACTTGATGGATCAACTTCGTGGAGCGGCGATGTTTTCAAAGATAGACTTGAAGTCCGCTACCATCGATTCGCGTGAAGGAGGAAGATGTCTCCAAAACAAATGGCGTTCAGGACTAGGTATGGGCATTATGAGTACTTAGTGATGCCGTTTGAGTGACAAATGCGCCACTGTGTTTATGGACTATATGAATAGGATTTTCCATTCGCTTTTGGATCGATTCGTTGTAGTGTTCATCGACGACATATTGATCTATTCAAGAACCGAGAAGAGCACGAAGAACACTTACGTCGAGTACTACAGATATTGCGTGAGAAGCGACTTTATGCGAACTCATCCAAGTGTGAATTTTGGCTTGAAGAGGTGAATTTTCTTGGACACGTGATTTCCAAAGAAGGGATATAGTGTGGATCCAACTAAGATTGAGGTCGTGTTAGCGTGGGAGCAGTGAAGGCGATTCTGAGATCGAAGTTTTGTTGGCTTAGCAGCTATTATCAAAGATTCATTGAAGGTTTTCGAAGATTGTCGCGCCTCTTACACGACTTACGAGGAAGGATCAACCTTTGCTTGGGCGAGGAGTGTGAATCCAGCTTTCAAAGATCAAGGAGCTTTTGACAACAAATACCGCTGTGTTGATTTTGCCTCAACCCAAGAGCCTTACGAGGTGTATTGTGATGCGTCACACCAGGATTGGGATGCGTCTTGATGCAACACCTGAAAGTGGTAGCGTATGCTTTAAGACGACTTAAGATTCACGAGAGGAACTACCCTACTCACGATTTGGAGTCGGGCCCAGTGGTTTTTATACCAAGATATGGAGGCACTATCTTTACGGAGCACTCTTCTTGTTTTTCGGTGATCACAAGAGCTTGAAGTACTGTTCGATCGAAAGAGCTCAACATGCGTCGGCCGAAGATGGACAGAAATTTCAAGGACTACGACTTTACGTTAGAATATCATCCAGGCAAAGCTAATATAGTAGCGAATCGTTGAGTAGGAAGAGCGTTCTAGCTTCCGCAATGATGATCAAGGAGTTGGAGATGCTCGAGAAGTTTCGAGACTTGAAGTTGAATGTGGAAGTTTCACCAGTGAAGCCGAGATTTGGTATGCTTACCATTTCTAATGATTGTTGGACGAGATCCGAGACCAGAAGGTTCATGACGAGCCCTCGCAAGAGAAGGTCCAATGATAAGCGCAGGGAAGGCGAATGCAGACCAAGTCGAATCTGACAACATCTTAAGATGCAATGGCCGAGTATGTACCTAACGTAGTGGAGCCGAGAAAGTTAATACTTGACGGCGCATAAGAGCAATTTTAGTATTCACCAGGAGTTACGAAGATGTATCAAGACTTGAAGAAGCATTTTTGGTGGTCCTGAATGAAGAAGCAAGTGGTGAGCACGTAACCGTGTTTAACGTGTCGAAGCGAAGGTGGAGCACCAACGACTGCTGAATGCTACAATCGCTGACGCGTCAAAGATGGAAATGGGATAGTATTTCCACGGATTTCGTTGTAGGTTTACCAAGACGCGAAGAAGAATGATTCGATTTGGGTGATCGTCGACCGATTGACCAAATCGCTCATTTCTTACCAAAGTGAGGTCGACATACAACGTGGAAAAGTGGCCGAGATCTACATCACGCGGAGATAGTACGACTACATGGTATACCCTCTTCAATCGTGTCGGACCGAGATCCGTTCACGTCTCATTTTTGGAGGGAATTGCAAGAAGCGATGGGAACCGAGCTCGAGCTTAGCTCAAGATATCATCCCCGCATCGATTGGCCAACCGGAGAACGATACAATCGCTTGAAGATTTGTTGCGAGCATGTACGCGTTAGATCACCGAGGAAGTTGGGACAATGTCTTACCATTGGTGGAGTTCACCTATAATAGCAGTTTCCATGCAAGTATTGGAATGACACCTTTGAAGCAATCGTATGGACGAAAGTGTCGACGCCTCTTTGTTGGTACCAGGATGGCGCAGAGTTACATTTGTAGGACCAGATATGATCCAACAGACTCTCGAGAAGATCCGCTTGATCGTGAGATAGGATGTGAACGTCTCAAAGTCGACCAGAAGAGTTATGCAGACTGAAAGACGTTGACCACTCGAGTTTGAGGAAGGAGAGCATGTATTTCTTAGAGTTACCCCCACTCATCGGGTTGGTCGAGCGATCAAATCCAAGAAACTTACCCCTAAATTTATTGGACCTTATCGCATTCTTCGTCAGATTGGTCCAGTGGCATATCGATTGCCTTGCCACCCTTCTTGTCGAACATACATGATGTCTTTCACGCGTCTCACGGTTGTGAAAGTATATTTCAAACCCTTCTCATGTTATCGAACCGGATATGATTCAACTGAAGGACGACCTATCTTTCGAAGCATCACCAGCAAGAATTGTTGATCGGAAAGTCAAAATGTCGCGGAACAAAGAGATCCAACTTGTCAAAGTTGTGTGGGATCAGAAGACCGGAGATGCGACTTGGGAGCCGGAAGAGAAGATGAAGACTTCGACTCGAACTCTTTCATGGTGGTAACTTATTTGCAATTTCGAGGACGAAATTTTTTAGAGGGAGAGATTGTAACACCTCGAGGACGAGATCGACCTCGTATTAGGACATCGCGCCGAGACCTCCTGTCGAGACCCCGTCTTGAGATCGTATGCCAGGTCGTATGACGAGCCGAGGAGACGCTACACGAACATCCCGGTCGACATCGTGTCGAGATGATAACACTCGTATTTTCACGAATATTATTTAGCGTTAATTAGTATATTTTGTTGTGATTATGTTTTATTAAAGTAATTACTTGTTTTTAATATTTTTAAGTGAATTGTATTGTTTCTAATATTTATAAATTGATATAATCACGGAGAATTAATTTTTCGTAAATTAATTTTCCTGATTTTTCGCGAGAATCGAAATCTGTGTTTTTAGATTTTAAGTCTATAGATTAGAGGGTGATTATGAGAGAGGAAAGATTAGTTGGGTTAGTCTTGTTGTTTGGATTAATATCTTACTTTAAAATCTAGGTGTCGCTTATTTGTGATTTTATGAATGATAAATTCATTTAAAATGGTTTTCTTGTAATTAATTATTGTTTAAGAGATATTTAAGGAGATAAGACCAAACTGCTTTTTCCACCAAATTGTAGATAAATATCATGATTAGTTTCCTCCACCGCCATAAATATCACGCTTAGCCGCTTGTAAACACTCACTTTCCAGCTTTCTTCTTTCTTCTTCTTCTAAATTTCCTCTTCTCCAAACCTCCATTGAAGAACCTTGAGTTTCATTGAGCTTCAGATAAACTTTCTTCATCAACCTTGTTTCTTATCATCTTCTCGACATATATCACCATCTCGACCATCTTTTGAGGTATGAAAAATAGAATTTTAGTTCTCTTCATGTTACCTTGTTAGCTACTTCTTCTCTCTATTTTAGCTAGTTTATATGCTTCCAAATCAGTCATATTGATAGGTTTTCTTTTTCATGACATGACATACCTTTCTAACCAATTATTTGAGCTTGTAAAACAAATTGCTTTCTCTGTTTCTCTAATAGCAAAGGCCCAAAACCTCCCTATTTGGTTTGTTTTGATTTCTTGTTTTAGTTTGTTGTACGTTGCTTCTTGTTGATGTTTGTTGTTGATTTATTTGTTATAGAATCATATAACCTTTTTCATGAACTTTTGATCGAAAACCCTAACTTTGTGTTAGAGGAAAAATATGTTTAATCTTGCTTGAATCATGCATGAAATATGTGATTATATGTTTAATATGATTTTAGGACTATTAGGATTAAGTTGCATGCTTAGTTTGGTGTTAGATTTGTTTTTGTGCAAAAATGGATTTTTGAGGGATTATGAAATTGATTTCTTTTTGAGTTTTAAATTTTAACAAAATTGGTTATGGTCTTATTTTAGTTGCTGGACCCTGATGAAAGTATTTTTTTTTTTTGAAATATAAACTTAGGTTTTGATTAAATTGTGCTTAATGTGTTACTTGATTTTAAGCTTGAATTAGTACTTTGGAAAAAGGGTTTTGTCTGGTGATGTATGAAAGAAGTTTTTAATAAAATTTTAGAGAAAATGAGTTATTTTGTAATGTTTGAATTCTGGTTGTATTTGTTTAAGTTCTTGAGTTTTAATGTTTACTTGGGTTGTGGTTAAGATTGGGATAATGAGAGCTAAGTGTTATTAGAACCCATAGATAGAACTAAGTTGTGCTCGTATTAGGCAGTGTGATTTCCGAGATCGTGCTGCAAGGAGATCAGGTGTCTGAGAACACGAAACCGAGGTTGGTAGAGGCCGTGCGTGTCGAGATCGAGTGAGAGAAGTCGTTGTCGAGCTCGTTTGAAGACCAGTGTCGAGGTCGTTGTCGAGCTCGTTTGACAAATTAAGTGTTAGGTCGTTGTCGGCGCGTTAGCTCGAGTTCGGTAAGGGCACTTCTAGACATTTAGGATTCATTTTTATGTCCTCGTAAGGACAACTTTGGATATCCTTAAGCTATTGTTTTGTTATTTAAATTGCTTTATTTAAATACGAAGAAGTCTGAGAACTCTACGAGTTCAAGTCGTGGTCTTCGAACCCCTTCGCTTTGTTGTCGATGCGATTGAACATATTCCAGTCATTCGTGGGTGAAAACTTTGTGGTTGGTCTGAACCCAACCCCCACTTGTTTGTACCTCTCTGTTAATTCCATTGGAGTTGCAGAGGGATGGATTCTTGATTTGCATGTCAAGCATGTAATGTTGTGATATGATTGCTTTTTGCATGTATTTAATATGTGATTGAATATATGTTGTGAATTGTGTATTACTGTTGAATTGCGTTTCTTCATGTTGAGCCTGCTCTTTTTATTTGACATGCGGTTGAATATCTTGCGTATAACTCTTTGAATATCGTATCGCTTAATTGTTCATTGAGTGAGAGAGCTTAGCGAGTCGTTGGCGTTTGAAGTTGCGACCGGATAGCGGAGAGGGTGCTAGGTCCCCTTTTTCCGTTTATGGGGACTTCTGGCGTTGTCACGCTATGGGACCCTGAGTTAGTATCTAGGGAGAGCGAAGATCCCAAGGCTTCTACTGGACTTTCCAAAGATACTGATTAGCGTGTGCATTCAGGAATAATTGTCGAGTCTAGAGTGAGATGGTTGAGTTACGTTTGGTGATTGATAAACATTGTTGTGTTGCTTATTTCTTTATGCCGTGTTTATCTTGAATTGTTGAGAAGTTGACCTTTCCTGTGGTACCTTCAATCCATGATGGTTACCCGGGCGATGTCGAGTGCGTGGAACTTCGGCAATGGATGATGGCGAGGAAGAGCTCGGCGAGGATCGAGCTGACGACCTATATTTGTCGTGATTGATTATGTTTGTTGGATGTTTTTGGGATGACTGCATTTTGTTTTTTTGTGTTCGAAGGTTGTGACCACTTTGGGCTAGATGTCATTTTGAGCCTGAGGTAGGGTGGTTTTTACTTTTTGGAAGCGACCCCTGCGTGGAGTGTCTAAGTACCCAGTATGATTGTTACTCTTGAAGTTGTCATACCTTAGGTGTATTTTCTTTGTACATTATTACTCTGTCTTTTTGTATGCACTTTTTATATCTTGTATATATAAGTATGTACTTGTTATACCAATGTTGTTATTTAGGACTTAAGTCTTGTGTCTTAGTTACACCATGTTTCGAAAAGCTGTAATTACTCTAATGTGCACGAGCTGGTCTTAGAAAAAAATAAAAATAATAATAGACCGTACTTTTCTAAAGGGCATAAGAGTATCGTTTAAAACACACATACAGTCTGAGGTAACTCGAGGCTCGGTATGTTGAGCTCTGTGAAGTCAGAGTCGTTACAATAAACATGGGGCAGAGGAAATCACGTGGTGTGCAAGTGATAAAGCTGTAGTTTGACCATCCTGGCTAATGCTCCGTCATAATCAACAAGACCAAAAAGGGAAATAAAAGCGAACGAGGAAAAGTCAAAACAATAATTCCAAATTTATTATTTGTTTTACAGAATAATACCTGTTCACCAGTGAAGACATCCTAAGGATCCAAATAACATACATGGGATGAAGTAGGGACCCCATTGGTGTTTCAGGAAAATACAATGTCAGCTTCATGAGATATGAGATATTAGAATATAATTGTGTTTGTTTTATTTTTTGTATAATTACCATGCATTTTATTTATGCCAAACTACTAATATTTGTTTCACAAGATGATCAATAACATATCAGTAATAGGAAGGATAATATTTAATCTTATAATAAACCCACAAAGTTGTTTACAAATAGTTTAGCAAAATAGGGGTGCAACATAAGAGTTTGGATTACTACTCACTGGAGTTGCACACATAGCAAAATAGTAAGTAATTTGCAAGCAACGTACATTAACGGCGGTGTCAAAATACATCACTACTCACTGGACGAAGGGTCAAATATATTTCTCTGGGATGAAGTTCCAACCTCGCCCCAAAGATTAACTATTCAAGTAATCACGAATGTCACCGTAGTGTATTGTATGACCAACACGTGATTCTGCACAAGCCATCTTCTGAAGAACCGCAGTAACTTCGTACAACTTTTTCTTTGTTTCAAAACAACAATCCTGCAGATGAAGTTAACACTTTTTAAGAAATAACCAAATGTTATATCAACTAAACAACGACTTCATGACCTATCCGTAAACACTTACATTGCAACACGTAAATTGAGTCTGTTGAAGAAACTGAGTATCTAGAATAGACTCTGTATGTGGGTTGCAGGGCGTCAGACACGGATGGGAGATGTTATAGAACCATCGTAAGTATCTACCGGTGCATGTGGGAGGAAATTCAGCGTTAACTAGGCAAATGGTGTTTGCCACACTGTGATCTCGATAATGTATCCAACAATAATCCAACACTTCGGTAGTGGGAACTGGTATGGGTGGCCGAGGAATGTCCTGTATATACCCAAACTGACGCAAAACCCACTTTGGCAGGTGAGGCACCGTGATTGAACCAAATCGGATGTAGCCTGAAAACAATAATAAGTCTTGAAAAGGAATATATGACCTATGCTCAATATACGGTGTCCAACATACATATACAGGGTTCAAGGCATCAAGCGCTCTCCTAAAAGGCAATAGTTGCCCTGTACCCCTCTTAGGCAACCAACGCCTGGCTCGACAGTTATCCTCAGTGTACCCACGATGTTCCTTTCGACTACAAATAGTAGGAAAATACTCAAATATCCACGCCTGCAACAACAATAATTAATCAATTAGTCGATTAACAAAATATAAGTATATATATATAATCAAATTATGTACCTGTAGGAGTGTCAGATAACCTCCTATCTGCTTAGTGTTGCTCATGCTAGCGTCAGTGAGATTCTGTTACAACACAAAGAGGGCAATGGAACCCCATGACCATGTCCTACAACGCTCTAAGTCACGGACCAAGTCCAGATATTTGATCTCCATGGTCGTCTGGCTCTTGTTGGTCAAAATAGTACACCTTAACAAGTGCATGATAAATGCCCTTGTTGCAATCACCCAATTCTCCTCTTGACAGGCATCATTGTAGATTTTTTGGAGCCACACCAAACTCATATTTGCACCTCTCGTATGTCTGACTTCATTTTTGGCTTCTGTACTAGACACCCCAAGATTCTCCTGTAGATAAGATATGGCGGTGTTCCCATCCATCACCGGATTTGAGAAAAAGGCACCCTCGATCGGTAGATGCAGCAGACACGACATATCATCAAGCGTGATTGTCATCTCACCAAATGGTAGATGGAAACTACTTGTAACGACCCGTTTTCGGACCGCTACCGAGCTCAATATATACCGAAGCTCGAGTTCTGAAGCTCAACACACCTGAGCTCAACTAAACTCGTATGCGACGCTGCTTTAAAACAGACTCTTGTGCCTTTTAAAAAGTACGATCTATATTTTTTTTTTATAAAACCAGCTCGTGCACATCAGAGTAATTACAGCTTTTCGAAACATGATGCAACTAAGACACAAGGCTTAAATTCTAATGAAACATACATGCATATATACCACTCAAATTAATAATGTATACAAAATACAGAGTAGCAATGTATAAAGAAAATACACCTAAGGTATGACGACTTCAAGAGAGCAATCATACCCTGGGGGTACTTCCGGCAGACTCCCACGCAGGGGGCTGCTCCAAAAGTAAGACCACCAGCCTACCTCAGAACGACAAAACATACCCGGCCCAAACTGGTCGCGACCTCTGAACACAAAGAAAAACGAAGTACAGTCATCAGAAAAACAAACATCCAACATAATCAATCACGACAAATACAGGTCGTCGCCCTGGTCCTCGTCGAGCTCCTCCTCGCCATCGTCTGCTGTCGAAGTTCCACTGCGCGCTCGACATCGCTGGGTAATCCGCCATGGATTTAGGCACCACGGAAAGTGGTCAACTTCTCAACAATACAAGATAAGCACGGCATAAAGAAATAAGCAAACAGCAAAGTATAACATTCACCAACGTGACTCGACCATCTCACTCTAACCTTCGACACAACTCGCGATCCATTTTCTCTCGACTCGACAATTTTTCCGGAATGCACCAACGCCTGCATCGTATGTCGGAAGGTCCAGCCAAGCCTTGGGATCTTCGCTCTCCCTAGATACCAACTCAGTCCCATAGCGTGACAACTTAGAAGTCCCCATAAGCGGAAAAAGGGACCTAGCACCTATCCGGCTTATCGGGTCCACGGCTCAAAACGTCATCTGACTCGCTAAAGCTCTCTCACTCACCATGAACAATTAAGCATCCCGATATTCAAGGAGTTATACACAAGATATTCAACACGCATGTCAAATAAAAAGATAAGCTCGACATGAAGAAATTTAATTCAACATGTACAATACACAATTCCTGACATATATTCAATCACGCTTAAATACATGCAAAACCCAATCATATCACAATATTCCAAGCTCGACACGATCAAGGGAATCCGTTACACAATAACATAACCACGTAGAATATGAAGTGCCCTCACCGAACTCAGACTTAATGCTGCTCGACAACGACCCTTGCAACACGGTTGTCTTCAAACGAGAGCCTCGACAACGACTTCTCTGCATCGATCTCGACACGCACGGCTTCTTGGTCGATCTCGACACGCGTGCCGTTCGATGCCGATCCCATCGCTCCCACGCCCCTCGGGTTCGCTCTCCCGGCATACCTCGATTAGGAAATCACACGATCTAAAGGGAATCGATGTTCCTAAAACAAGCACAACTCGATTCGATCTACGGGTTCTAATAACACTTAGCTCTCATAACCCCAATCTTAACTACAATTTGTAGAAAATATTAAAACTCAAGAACTTAAATATATTTTTCCTACTAACACAGCGTTAGGGTTTTTCGATCAAAAGTTCTGTAGAAAAAGGCTGCTCGATGCTACAAACAGATAGATCGACAACAACAACAACCCGAAGCAATTAGCCAGCACAAACTAAAAACAAGAAATCAACACAAACCAAAAAGAAAGGGTTTAGGCACCTTTATTTAGAAAATCAGAGAAAGAAATTTGTTTTCAAGCTCGAATAATCGGTTAGAAAGATAGGTAATATCGTGAAGAAGAAAAACCCATCAATTTGACATGATTTGGAAGCATAAAGCGCTAAAATGGAGAGAAGCGAAGCGCATAACAAAGAGCACGAAGGAAGATAAAATCTGCTTTTCCATACCTCGGATGGAAAATGATCGAGATGGTGAGATATGTCGAGAGGATGATATGAGGAACAAGATTGATGAAGAAAGTTTATGAAGCTCGATGGAACTCAAGGTTCTTGATGGAAGTTTTGGAGAGAAAGAAGAACTTCCGGAGAAGAAAGGAAGAAGAAAGCAAGAAGTGAGAAAGTGAGTGTTTGAGGAACTGGCTGTGGTATACAAGCTGGTGAGAAGGAGGGCATTATCGTAATCTACATTATGAGATGCCAATCCCATCAATCATTCTGCATCTGAATCGCTTCCTCTCTCTTCATAATTCACCTGCATACATCGGTCAAAGATCTAGAACCAATGACTGAGAGCGTGCAAGTCGACAATATAATTATTACAAACAATATAATAATAACACTGAATAACGCTCGTAAAGATACGAGTCATCATCTCGACTTGATGTTTCCACCCGAGTGCTCGTGGAAAGCGCCTGAGGGTTACACCCTAACACGTGTCTGCGCACGCGCTCGAAGCTCGCCTGACATGGGCCTCGCCGGTACCAGATGCAGCGACTTCACCAACCTCGACACGCCGATCTCCCTCGGCTCACCAACATTACCCAGTTCACGCGTCTCCTCAAATTTCGGCAAATGACCTGCTCAAAGACGCGATCTTGGCACTGATCCTGCGACACAAGAGTCTTGAGTGCGAGGTCTCGACCACGAGATCTCGACGCGAGGTCTCGATCCGAAGCGTCCTGTCAGGAGGTCGATCTCGCCCTCAGTGTTACAATCTCTCCTCTAAAAAATTGCGTCCTCGGAAATTGCAAATAAGATTCTTACCTCGGAAAAGTTCTGTGGTCTGAGTCTTCATCTTTCTCTCCAAATTCAACGTCGCATCTCCCGTGTTTTGATCCCACACATCTTGGACAAGTCAGTTGAATCTCTTTATTCGCCAGCTGCTTGGCTTTTCCGATCTGCGATCTTTTGCCGTGGTATGCTTCCAAAAGATAGGTCGCCCGGTTCAGCTTGAATCACATCCTGCTCGATGACGCATGAGAAGGGCCTAAAATATACTTCACTTGATTGTGAGATTTTGGAAGACGTCATGGAATGTTAAACCAAAGAAGGGTGGCAGAGGCAATGCAGTATGCCACCGCACCGATAATCTGACGAAGAATCTGGTAGGTCCGAAATAAATTTAGGGTAATTTTCTTGATTTGATCGGCTTTCGACCAACTCCGATGGTGGGGGTGACTATAAGAAATACATGTTCTTCCTTCCTCGAACTCAGGTGGTCGGCGTCGTTGGTCCACATAACTCTTGCTCGCCGACTTTGAGACGTTCGCGTCCCATATCTACGATCAAGCGGATCTTCTCGATAGTCTATTTGGATCATATACTGTCCCTACAACAGAGCGCTTCATTCCGTCACGGTACGGCAACAAAGAGGCGTCAGACATTTCCGAATCCATACAGCAGGTTGCCAAAAGGTGCCATTCCAATGCTCGCATGGAAAACCGCGGTCAGACAGGTGAACTCCACGATGGTGAAGACGTCGTCAACTTCCTCGGTGATCTAAACGTACACGCTCGCAAACTTGTAAATCTTCAAGTGATTGGATCATTCTCTCGATTGATCGACCGTCGATCACCGGGATGATATGCCTGAGTTAAGCCTGAGCTCGGGTTCCCATCGCTTCCTTACGGTCTTAACGACAGTTTGCTGACCGCTGCCAATGAGCTTTCGATATACCGAAAGCTCGATTCACCAAACTCAACACACCGAGCTCGACTAAACACCGTATGAGATGTGTTTAAAAGCGAAACTCTTGTGCACTTTTAAAAATACGGTCTATCTATTTTTATAAAACCAATCTCGTGGGCACACTGAGTAATTACATTTTTCGAAACATGGTGCAAACTAAGACACAAGACTTAAATTCTAATAAGAGCATACTTTGCATAACATACATAGTATATCACTGAAATAATAATGTATACAAAAATACAGAGTAGCAAATGTATAAGAGAAAATACAATTAAGGTATGACGACTTGAAAGGAGCAATCATATACCCTGAGGGTATTAAACAGACTTTCACTAGCAGTGCTCCAAAAATGTAGCCATCTACCTGTAGCAATAAAACATACCGCCTAAACTGGAGTCCACACGACCTCGAACACAAAAGAAAAACAAAGCATCAGTCATCGGAAAAACAAACATCCAAACAAACATAAACAATCACGACAAGTAGAGGTCGTCACTCGGGTCCTCGTCGAGCTCATTCTGCAAATCATCTGTATCGAGTTCCTGCGCCCTCGACATCACTTTGAGTCAAAACTGTCATGGATTGAAGGCACCACGGAAAAGCGGTCAACTTCTCAACAATTCAAGATAAGCTCGACATAAAGAAATAAGCAACCGCAATAATGTATCTGATCACCACACGTGACTCGACCGTCTCACTCGTGGGCTCATTTTCCGACTCTTGTTCCTAATATGCGTCGGCGAGTCCATCCCCCAGTGACGTAATAGGTGCCGCGGATCGACTGAGCTGATACCATGCATTAATCGTGCCAGTCCAACCCCAAACTGATAATCTGCGGCGCCTAACGATCCACCATAAACAAAAAGTGGGACCGGTGCACCTCACATGATCCTGGTCGGCTCAAAAAAGCGTCATCACGACTCCCTCAGTTCTCTCACTTTCGATGATTGAAGCTGCGCCACACATGTCAAAGAGTAACACAACACTTGATCACATATCAAATAAAGGCGATGCTTGCATGAAGAAAACGCACTGAAATTTAGGCGACAGCAATAAACATTTACGCGTGAAGAAACACGATTCAACATCAATTCACAATTCACAACATTTCAAGCCCTGACGCAATCAAGGAATCCATACATAAATATAACAATAAAAATAGAGCTTCTTAATAATGTCTAAGAGTTGCCCTTACCGCTGGTTATGCTTCATGAAAGTATTAATGTGCAGCGCCCACTTCTTGAACTCCAAGTTAATGTTTGCGCTCGACAACTTGACCTCAGACCTGACCGCCTCTTCAAGCGAGCTCGACAACGACTTATCTTACTCGATCTCTATTACTCCGCTGTGTTCAACGAAGCTTCGACAACGGCTGGCCCGACTAAACGTCTCAAAATACCGGCCCTCAATGGAGCTTCACGACATCGTACGCTTCTCGACATTACTCGAGCGCAAACCGTGCTGATTCTCGATCCTGGATTCCACGCTTTACACGTCCTCTCAACTTCGCCTCTCCAGTACACTCTTGATTCTGAAATCTCACTCGATCTCTGAGATCGAGACTTCCTAAATGTGAAAACCACATCTTCAGTTGATCACATATGTGGGTTCCCTAATACACTTAGCTACTCATCCCAAAACTTAACCAGACAACCTGGAGAAAATTATGAAAACTCAGGGGAACTTGAGATATATTTTCCCTCTAACACAAAGTTAAGGGTTTTCCTATCAAAGGATTCTATGAAAAAAGGATATCTGACAAGCTTCAGCGAGATAGATCTGGCAACAACAAACAAACCTTTCTGCTTGAAACAACAAAGCTAAAAGCAAGAAATCAGAAACAACACCAAAAAATGAAGGGTTTTTACAGCACCAGCCTTTGGAGTGCCGTGTTTAGAAAATGTGCAGGAAGAAGATTTTGTTTCATGACCCAATTGGAGTGTCGGTTAAGCTAAAGATAGGTAATATGTCGTGAAGAGAAGAAAACCCATCCAGTTTGACATGATTTGGAAGCGTACATAAAACTAATTCAAATGGAAAGGAAGAAATAGCGCTAAAGAGTAGTTACGGAGGAAGAGAAAAATCTGTTTTCCTTTGCTTACTTCGAGATGATGGCTGAGTGATGGTGAGATATAGGTTTAGAAGATGATGATGAATGTGATTGATGAAGAAAATTAAAATGTCGCGAGTCTCGATGGAACTCAAGGTTTCGCTGAGTGGAAAATACTTGAGAAACACAAGGAACTCAGGCGGAAAGGTATGGGAAGAAAAGAAAGAAGAGAAGAGAAGTTATAGTGGAGTATTGCGAGGGAATCGAATTCATGGTATGGCTGCACCGGTGAGAGAAGGGGTATAATCAGTTAATCTCCAGCTATAAGATGCCAAAATCCCATCAATCAATTCCTACCTGGCCTAATCGCTCCTCTCATAATCACTACCTCTGCTCACTGCTTCTGGTCAATCCGGTCTGGACACGTGACGCAGAACGGGCAAGTCGACAATAATTATACATAATAATAGCGCTGAATAACGTTTCGAAAGAATCCCGAGTTATCATCTCGACACGATGTCG
>JBAFXK010000070.1:0-144891 GCA_037113605.1 Calophaca sinica
AAAACAATCGAAACATAAAAAATCAAACGAATACGAGTAAAATCCAAAAATCTAACCCTTTTGTAACCTATGAACAAAGAAACAACTTTAACAATCCAAAATTTTAGGAGCCACCACCAATTTTATTAAATTTAGAAAAAATTGGAAACCCTCAAAAGTAGTGATACCAAAAACCTACTGGATCGGGAATCGCTTATGAAAGCGTGGAAGGGTAGAGAATAAACCCCATAAAGCACCCTAACACGCCATCCTGAAGACGGTCGCCCAAATTGATTTTAAGGCCTATTATAAGTTTCAAATTTTTTTACCCCAAAATTAAATAAAAAATAATATTAAGTAAATATTTCGTAAAAGGAAACTAAATTAGAAAAATTTAAATTCTGACTTGACAGAATTTGACCCGCTTCCTATGTATTCTCCTGCGCGAGGAACTCAAAAGTCATGTAGCGTTCTTCTGTGAACCTACGCAAAGTGGACTCAACTGACTCTGCCTAACAAACATGCGATCGTTTTCTGAACTACTTCGATACGTAAGAAATAAAACGGGCAAGGATCAACTCCACTTGCCTAATTTAATAATTAAATATGCGACTATTGGAACCTCTTCTCGCAAACAAGAAATAAAATAAGAAGTGGACCGAATCGCTTCACCCAAAAGAAAACTAAACACGCATCTATCTGAATCCCTTCAAAGAAACAAGAAATAAAATAGTGGTGGGATTGAACCGCTTCACCTAATCGAAAAATGCGCGGCTTGAACCTCCTCGGCAAACCAAAATCTAAACATTCAACGGGCGAACCCTCCTCGCCCAACAAAAATTGAAGATCATGCGACATACCCATATAGATCCCACGAGACAGAGAGCCATAGTTCATGTGTCCTATTGGATATGGGTACTAATGCGTGTCGTAATTAAGTGGATGTCAGCGCCATCGGCCTTTGATAAATGCCAACCACTATGTGTTTGGGGCTTTTCGTGGGTGCCTACAATCAACAGAATGGTTTTTGATGGGTGCCAACCATCAAGGTGGTTGTACTTTTGATGGAAAAGTAAACGAGGATCCGGAGACCAACTAGACACGGTCTCACTTTGAGGAAAACATCGCGGTCCGAATTTTTGGGCTTCCAAGTTCAGAAATCCTAGGTACCAACTCTCTTCTATTTCAGGTGTGAAATAAAAACATCTTGGGTATCGAAAGATTGGGCTTTCAAAGTAAGGTGCTGAAAGGCATTTAAGGTACCAACTATTTTGGGATTCCAAGGTAAAGTTCATTCGCTTAATTCCTATCTTCATCTCTTCATGTATTTCTTTTTATCCTTTGTCTCTTTTCTCTTTCCTTCTTTTCTTTTTTCAAAGATTCACATTAGTCATACTTCAACTTAGAGCTTAACTCTCAAAATCGCCTCTTAGTTTAGGTTTTTTTCTTCCTATTCCAATGATTACACTTTCGGTCTTTTTTGATCTGGCACTTTTTCCCTCTCTATCTTTCTTTTCTTTTCTTTTTTTTGCTCCCAACTATTGCCTAGGGATGAATCCCTGCCACAAGTTTCTGATCCGGGGCGCTTTCCATTTTCTTTTTCTTTTTTTCTTCCTTTTTTGATATGACAATCGGTAGTTACGAAACTGAATGTACGAAAGCCTAAGATAAACTTACGATGCTTGAAATGCATGAGCTACGAATGAGAAATGCATGAAAAGAGAAAAAATCGCTTTTTTTCATTTTTAGTGGGACCAATCAAACTCATGCTCAAATAGAAGCTTTGGTTGCCATCTTGCTAGTCCTCATCAACACATATTCTCTTTATCTTCTTTTTCTTCAATCATCTTCATCATCATATTTCTCATCATCATCCATTTATTCTTCTTCGCCTTTCTTCTTGAGAGCATCATCTCTTCATATCACTGAGCATTAGTTTGTCGAATCATACTGCTTAACCTATACTCACTTCCTTCAAGCAAGCATCTAATGGACAAACATGGATTCAAAATCTTTTCAAATGAGGTCTCTACTCTCTTTAAGGCATACATGCATGAAAACAAAAAGGGTATCATAAGAAAGTTAAATGGATATTGCCCAAGATTAACCAATTGGATCCCCACATCATGGGGAGGTCCAACTAATGTAGCTCTAAAGGTCTTATGATAACTAATAAACACACTTTTCATTGCCCTAGTGTTAGCAACCTCAAATGCAATGAAGATCCACCCCTGTTAAAGAAGCTGAAAAAATCCCCAAAGGTGTCAAAAAAAAAAAAATACTTAATGCCTCAACAGAAGTCCCATTTTCTCTTTATGCCCTATCTTTTGCTTAGATCACTATGTAGGTTTTCAGCTCAATAGGCTTTTTTTTTTATTCTCTTTATCTTTTTCCTTTTTTTGGAGAAAGCAAATGAGTTAAAGACGAATGAAAATGGTTTGTCTCAACATTAAAATCTATAGAAAATAGAAACAATCATATTCATCAATCAAAAGGGGTTTTTAAGGCTTGTAATGTGGCCATGGTTATGGGTTATGAAAGGAAGGGATTTAAAAGGCCCAAATAAGTGCTTAATGGGTTAAATGGGATCAAGGATCAATTTCTCCAATGAATGCATTCAAGAGTTGGGTTTATCGCATTTTGTCTCTGTAGACAACCATTTCACTCCTTCTCAACGCCTTCTAATTTTTCTTTTTGTTTTTTTATTTCCTCCTTCTCATGCTTCTCCTTTATTTCTTTTTATTATTAGTCTGTACCTCTTCTCTTCACCACTTTTCCTTTCCTCTTTCTTTCTTGCCTTTCAATGGCTTTTCTTTTCTTTACTTTTTCATTCTTTATTTATTTCTCCAACACCCTTCTATATCCCCCCTTTCTACTAATTCTTTTTATCCTTTGTCTCTATGATTTTCATTGGGCTTCTTTTTATTCTCTCACATCTTTTTGCCTCTATTGTCCTTTTTTAGCCACCTTTCCTTTCTACCTTCGATCCATGAAGTATTGAGATTTAAAGCACTAAAAGGCCGATGTATCAGTTGATTCTTGGCCTGTGGTTTAATGAAAAGAAAATAAATTTAGGTCTGTATGGGGACATCAAAGGATATGATTTTTTAAAGGAGAAAGAAAGAAGGTCATTCATCACTTCCAAATCCTAATTGCCATTTTCAAATTTTAATTTTAAGGCATATAAAACATTTTTTTTTGAAACTTTCTTTGCCTCTTATTTTTTTTCCTTTTTCTCCTTTTTTTGTTTTGGAAATACGCACTTTCGGGCAATTAAGATCCATCTACGGGAGCAAACGAACTAATCGGGGGATTATTTCTGTGCAAGAATTAAAATGGGGAAGTTGGAAGAAGATGAAAAAGGATACTACTTTGAAATCCATGCAACCATTAAAATAAAGCTTCAACGAAGCTAACATGGTTTACATGACTTCATTCCGCAGAACAACATGATCAAATAAGCTCAGATGCCAAACACCCTATCATTACATTGCAGACAGTACATGCTCTACAGATCAAATAAGCATAGATGCCAAACACCTCATCATTATATTGGGCATTGAGTAGATGCTCTTATGTAGTCTACTACTACTTGCCCCATTCCCTCCATTTAAATATGTCTGGGTACCAATATCTTCAATCTCATTATATCGCCTCCTTCATGCTCCATCGCTTCCATTCTGCCTTGGAAAATTTTCATTACTTCATTAATAGTGGGACTTATCTAACAGCTTTTCATGGATGTGATCTAATTTCACTAGCAAAAGAGTTTGATTAATATCCACATTTTCTCGCTGCACTATTTTTTTTTTTATGTTTTTCTATAGAAATGATGCTAAATGCAATGGACCTCAAACTAATATGCTATGAAATCAGTAGAATGAATTTTTATGTCCTTTTTTTCGTGGCATGCAAATGGAATATCTTAAGATGCATAATGTTAAAAAAATTATAAACCACCTTCTAATATGTAATGGATGACATGCAAAAAAGACTAAAACCAATAAACACAACAATTTCTTTTTTTTTCTTCACAATGAGATGCAATGTAACTAATAAAATAAAGAACAATCCAATCCTTTCTGTGAATGGAATGCAAACTTTTCACTCTTTTTTTTCTTAGTTCTTTTTTTATGCAAGTGGCAAACAACAAACTTTATTTAGGAAAAAAAAAAAAACATTGAGAAACAAAATACAAGATTTTTTTTTACCTTTTTTTACTGGCTTTTTGAATTTTTTGAAATTTATTTAGTAAAACAACACAAGATTTTTTGATTTTTTTTTTTTACAACATAAAAAAAAACTAGAAATAAGAACCATGCTCCCCCTTGTGACCTATACAGGTTTGCTTATGCTAACAGACATTTGTCCTATAGATTTACTTCCGCTTTCTACTTGGCTGACACTACACAACAGGTGGCTATTCTAACCTACAAACGTTTAGGTCTCTAGAGCTGAAAGTATCTCTTCTGATGTTGGACTACACCAGGATGTACATCCAAAATGTGGGCACCCACAAAGAGTCGCACTCTAGATGAGGAATTGCGTGATAACCACACAAGATATACATCCAAAACGGGTTTCACTACACAATCTTCTTACTAACTTGCGCTTCACTTAGTTCCCAAAGATAGCGCCCCACTCAAAATGTGTGTAAGTGCTGTGTGTAAAAGGAGGAGCATACTAACCTTGAACCCTTAAAAATAAAAGCTAACTCAATCCCGCAAGACACAGGCAATATATACAAGGGAATAAAAATCTTCTACCCTAGATTTGAGTACTCACAAAAATAACTAAGGAAACAAATAAAATTTATATATATATATATATATATATATATATATAAATGAATATATACAGAAAATAAGGAAACAAAATAATACTAATAAATGAAAACAATAAATATTTACAAATGAATGAAGTAAATCAATCAAACATTAAATGCACACAAATAAGAGAGGAAATCAATTAGTATTAAATATGTACACCAATCAGAATCAAATCAATTATACATTAAATTAAAATTACAAATATATTCAAAGTAGCAAATCAAATCAACTCTTGAATAGGCAAAAAGATAAAACAAACCAATTATAAAAAACAAATCAATCAATCTATATAAAAAAGATTAGCACAATCAATCAAACGGGCTTGATTCTCAAAGGCCCTCAATGAGTCGCCATCTGTGAATTCCATCCAAAATTTTGGGAGCCGCCACTCAACTTTATTAAATTCTAGAAAAAATTGGAAAACCTCAAAAGTAGTGATCTTCGGAAAAACTTATGGGTTCGAATCCATGAGTGTGGTGTAAAGTGGTGGAGAATAAAACCCCACAAAGACCCCTAACACGCCCCATCCTAAAGACAAGCGATTACCCAAATTGATTCTCGCGCCGCTATTATAAGTTCTAAAATATTTTTTAATTACCCCAAAATTAAATAAAATAATATTATGTAAAATATTTTAAAAGGAAACTAAATTAGCAAAATTTAAATTTCTGACTTGGATTTCGGATTTGACCCGGCCCACGTGTATCTCGTCCGTGCAATGAAGAACTCAAAAGTCACGTAGTTCTTCTAGAAAATATTTGTGTGTTGATTGGTTTTAATTTTTTTTTTTTTTTGGAAAGTAAAAGTTGATAGGAGAAAGTTTAGGATCACCAAGTTGTCTCAACTTCAGGCGTTTTAAACAAAGATTAACAAGATGTGACATCTCAGCTAATCTCTCCCTTTTTATGGAAAAAGAAAATATTAAATAATCCTAAAGTTCAAAAATCGGGTCAAGGTAACCGATTTTTTTATTTTTCTCCTTTGTAAAAACAATAGAAGCAATGAGCACTACATAGAGTGTTACGTAATTCAAACAAGCCAAAAAGTGTTATTTTTTTTAATATTCATATTAATTAAAGTGGACAGAGTATATCTTTCACAGAGGAAATTTTCAAATTAAAAAACCCTTTTTCAATGTTATCAACTGCAACATAGCAAGTTCAAGAGGCAATTTATAATATCATTAAAGCTACAAGACTGGCTTTATAAGTGGCAAGATTCCAATTTGATGCATACATGGATTTTGCAACATAGGAAATACCAATTGGTTAATTGAAAATTGAGATCATCTTGGTATTGGGCCCCACAGAATAAAAAATAGGAAGTAAAGAAGCAAAACCAAAGGATGAAATGTCAATGTAATTTCTACAAGCACTTGGAACCTCGGAATAATGTGGTAAGAATATTAACGGGGCTTGTTCATAGTGCTTGTCTTTCTTCTTGCATCCGATCACTCTTGCTTCTAGTCTCTCTTCCTCCCACGCTTCTATTTTTCTTTGTCAAACCGGTATGCCCTCCGATTAACTTCCCCTCTTTCACGCTCTTTCACCCTTCTTGGGTAAGTTTAAATAGATTGTCTAACCCTCATATCCCTTTCTTTTCTTTGCAAGAATTATGCCCTTCTTAATGGCAATTGTAAAGCAGGTGGATATGGTAATGAACCCCCACGAGCATGACTTACCAATTTTAATCAAATCATGATCTCTGTGGATTTGCTAGATGGAGGGATAATTATGAGTGATGAAATAAGCATACTCAAGCAAGATTCACGCTCAAGCAAGGTGAGGCAAAGCATGCCTCTTCTTTCAGCCTTTTTCTCTCTTTCGGGGCCCAAACCATTGGTCTAATTAGATTGAAGCTAACATGATCCCTTTACTAATACACTCACCTGATACTTTTGGGCATGAATTAAAGCCAAAGATGCCTCACTTACTGGGACATCTTTTTCCACTCCTTTTATTGGGGATGGGGCTTGCATCAGACCCAATTTCCACCTGAATTAAAGAAACACGAGGATAGATTTAAAGTCCAATTAAGGTTGCTCGATCTTCTTTAGTTCTTCCTTGAGACCAGCTTCAGGACCCGTGAAGAAACCCAAAATACAACAAAGAAAGATAAAGTATCATAATAATTTAACTTTCATTTTTTGACTTTTTCTTATTTTGGTATTTTAGTTTTTTTGTTCTCTTAGCAAAATAAGAGCAAAATAATGCACACAACAAAGGTTAAAAATAACAAAAATATTTTTTGTGATTTTTCTTAAAATTTTAAAAACATCGATCAAAATTTGGTGTTCACACAAACCTATAAACAAATCTGGAATAAAAACACCTCAATGCAAACCCTGCAATTCTGATGAATCAAAGAAAAGAAACAAAGAAACCAGAATTGAGCAACTTTTATTTGTCCTGCAAGTAAAGCAGTAGGCAAAAAAACATGTAAAAAGATGGAAATAATATTTTTGGTAACAGGCAATAAAAACCTCGTGAAAATAACCCACAAAAATCAACCAAATTTTTGTACTAAAACACTGAAAACAAAGGAGGATAAATAGAAGTTAGCAAATAGATAGTGCCCAAAATCATAACATTATCTGCACTTCATATAAAAATAGACTCTGCTCCAAAAAAATTATAGAACAAAAAGAAGACATGAAGAAAAGTATGCCTTTTTTCAAGGATATCAGAAACAAACACAGGCCCATCGTATATCACTTGAATATCAAGTAAAGAGCAAGACAAAAAGAAAATGAATAGTACATAGTAGATGAACCCACAAACAAAAGTGATAACATGCAAAAGACAAGACAACGATAGGAAAGAGTAGTATGAAGAAGAGGAAAATGCTATATATTATGAAGAAAAAATTACATGACGAAAGTGAAGTACGAAGGAAGAAAATATAAATGGCACAATCTCTTTAATTTTTACCCATCTTTGTGATTTAACAATCAGAGATCCATTGAGTATTATTCAGGTACATTTTTTCAGATGTAATTTTTCTTCGCATAAAATAGCAGATAGCTCATATAAGGAGATTATATACCATCACAGTTTAAAATGCTAGAAACATACTCTCTAGCACTCTCTTTTAACACACATTTTCCCATTGGTTGATATCCATATGGCTCTCAACCAAATCTATGACCTGGACTTTACATGATTTAATAGGACCCATTTTAATTTGCTAACTCAATAAGAGAGTGAATGTTAGGAAAAAGTGTTAGAGAGTGGAAAAAGTTATGGATAGCACCTCTTCCCACAAAAATATATTTTCTCTCCATATGCAGCAAACTGAAACGCTTTTTGAGACCCTTGAGGAATATCAAACTCATTACCACAACCTGTTGATTGATTAGAGGCTTGCATGATGTCAAACATAGTTGAGATTGATAGTCTTTAGATGGGATGCTTCGCAAAACCATTTTTGTTTAAAAATAAAAACTACCATGACAACAAATAATGTGAATAAAATATAGAAAAATCAAATATTCTAAGATACATTGTGCATAAATGATCCACATCATGAATCGTACTGCTAATTGCCACAAAATTCTGCCAATCTCACTAACGCATAATAAATGACATTCAACTATTTTCTACTATTTTTCTATTTTTAGAAAATATACACAAAATAATTGTTAAAGCAAAATTACTCAGAGTGAGGTAGATTTTTGCAAGTTTATTTTGTTCATAGAACCCATGAAGGCAGAAGTGTGAAAATTTGTCTCAATCCTATACTTTATTCTTATCCCATACCGATAAGCGAGAGTAGACTTAATATCAGGAAAACTTTCTATGAGGCGAAGCGGGCAAGCAGATTTCATTCAAAGTTATTGTGGCTTTTAATTGTACGATATAATGATATTGACTTGCATCATATAAATGTTTATCGAAAGACTCATAATCTATATAAGTTATGAGCCAGTATTCATACATCGATCGTCATGAAACAATAGCTTTGACAGAATGAAATATATTGCAGCAAAGCTTATACGTTGGAATGCAATATTTTTAGTGCATGTTATTTGAAGTTTGCAAAAACAACTCTTTTCCTTGCTTTTCCTTTTCAAATTGAGTTTCAAGGTAAAACTTGGGCAATGCTTCACATGCTGTTTAGGCTTCGTGACGGCAAAATTAATTTTGATCAATTGATTTTTATAATATTGATTAGGTCAAGAGCGAGTTCAAAGTAAATATGATTAATTTATCTTTGGATACATAAATCTAAAAAAATGATTTTTATCGATTCAAGTTGTTTGAATAGTTTAAATCAAAATTGTTTTCAGTGTAGGAGGGAATGCTATGGACACTCTCCGACCGACAATATTTTAAACATTCTTCTAATGATTGCCATATTATCACACTTTTTTTTTCAAAATCAACCATTGCATTAGTTAATATCATAGCAGATCATATATGTCAATTTTAACACCACAATCTATGATCATTTGCTATAAAAATTTCCCAAGATTAACGCCAACGCGTGTAATTACAAATACACGTTAATTCGGACGCATCTTTGATTCGACATATATAAAGAATGATCATCATAGATTAATGTTAAAATGACAAGTTAATCTTGACAAGATTCTCGATTGATAGGTAAAGCAACGATGATCATAGACATTACGCTAAAATTTACGGATACTACGATCTATAATGATAGTAATTTTCAATCTAATGGTTGATTTTAGAAAAAAGAAGTGCGATTTACCTAATCATCGGGAGAGAGTATTTAAGAGAGAATGTCCGTAGTATTCCTCTTTGGGGGGTGTATCATTACCAAAATGGGTCCTAACTATTGTGTATAAAACTATATTTCTTTTTCATTTTAGACAATTATTTAAATTTACGTTAAGTTATTAAATTTAATATAATTGAATACATATTAGTTAAAGGAAAAATGCATAAATGGTCGCCCACAAATGTATGATGTGTCCAACAAACAAGACAAACAAATTATAAAATGGTGATGTAGTCCACCTATAAGTGTAAATATGGAATATGGAAGTTATAAATAGAGTGGCTTCTAGGGCGTAGAAGCATCACATGTGATTCACCTGCGGATCAGCAAAAATGACTGGGCCATAAGAGATAAATGTGGTGTCAATTTTGTAATATGTAAGTTTTATAAGGTTAAGATTTGAAATTTATTTAATTGCAAAACAACCCATTTGCAAAACCTTATATGCACTTGTCATGGTAGATTGTCACTACCGCACTTTCTTTCGGTGGCTTGTTTGCGGTATGTTGAAGACGTGGGGCACTATTGAATTTCCTTGAGGGTGTTCGATCCACGGAGGTGGAAGGTGATGGTCGCAACTTTTGGACGTGGTGGTTGTCATGGGTCCTCGTGGTGACTCTGATTTGCGGTTGTGGCACAGAAAAATCTGAAATTCTCATCACCTAATTCATTGATGAAAAATATTACAATGAAGAAATTGGCACAAATATGTATTTATGTTTTCATTGTTGAAGATAATGGTAAAGTTATATCTCCATGGGAAAGATAATTGACTCAGGATTTTGGTTTACATCTTTCATTGCCTACATTTTCCCTTCGATTAGTAATTATTTTGCATAAGAGTCATTGCCATATTTGCAGTTTTGGCTGGGATATATGCATCATCAATGGTCTCGTGCTAGTATTTTTTGTGCGAAGTTCATTTCTTTCAATAATGCTTGGCAAAGAGAAGATAGTTGAAAAGATGGATTTGGATTCACTGCATTCGCTAAATGCCAGACACTGCATTCATGTTGATCTCAACCGAAGAATTCGCCTGACGTTACTTAAACCGGCCACATCCTTAAACAGCTTGCGTGTTCAAGCCTTCAACACACACACGCAGAGTTTCGCTTGAACGTTAATTTGAGTTATTTCTATTTTTTATGTTTTACACGCTGCACAGTTCACGAGACTTATGTTATGTCTCGTTATCTTTTTCCAATTGTTTTGTTTAGCTTTATTGCTTCTTGGGCTTTTTTTTTCCTTCAAATTATGTAAATGGGCTAGAAATAAAAAAATTTATATAACCTATTACCAAAAAATAAATTCTATAAACATAAAACGTGGACAAAAATAATGATACGAGAAATTATGTAAATTTTTTAATATTGTTTAGGTATCACTTTCTTTTTTATTTGTATATTTATATTGATATAAATTAAGTTAAAGTTATTTTCTTGACAAATAAATAAAGTAATCCGCATGTTTTTTCCTAATAATAGTAATAGTAAATTCTTCTAAGTAAATTAAAAATGAAAAATAGTATTACAACATTTAAATCAAAAAATAATCAAAAAAATTAAATAGTTAATTAAGTAAATAAATTTAAAGTATTTGATTGTAGCCTCTGATCCAAATATATGTGATCCACTTCAGGTAAGCGCCTCCTCCTCTCTAGTCTGGATAGCCACCGGGAGAGGTATCTGCACATGTACAAATAACGCTTAAGTCAGATGTGTATTAGTATTTAGAATAATGGCTCAAATAGATTCTTAAGAAAAAATATGAAAACATAATTAGTCCCTGAAAAAATGGAAAGTACTCTTTCTGGTCCTAAAAAAATCTCAAATTTTGTAATTAGATTACTCCCTTTATAGAACTAAAATATCCCTCAAAAACTACTTCTAAAAAAGGACTCGTTTGACTCGATTTGAGGATTGTTGGAGAAATATATGCCTCTTCTTGTTTTTTCTCAATGTGACTACTTTGGAGACTTTTTTTGTGAAAATCAAACTTCATTAAAAAAATTGCAGAAAAAATCAATACACTCAGATTGATAAATGTGTTGGGTCATTCCCTATCCATAATTGAAAATCAACACTAAAATCTAAATCAGAACAAGTACATGGTAATAAAACACTTAATCAAAACAGTCAATATAACGTTATCAGAACCATCTTAATCCTAAAACAAAAAAGTTAATTATAAGAGATAAAACAAAAATTATATAAGGCCTCCTTCCGCTAAGATCGCATTTGTCCTTGCGTATCTTGTGTAAGAATCTTTTCTAATGTTGACTCTTTATGTTATAGGATGATAAGCCTACTCATTAGCGCATACAGTAGTGTGACCTCTCCTAAAAAAAAATTGTTCAAATTTTAAATTGTTTGATAAAGCATAATAGAGGGTATTTAAATTGTTTTTATATTTGCTTAATTAACTATTGAAAAAATTTATTTTTTGACTATTTCTTAATTTAAGTGTTGTAATATATTTTTCATTTTAATTTACTTAATCTATTTTTATTATTAGGAAAAAGCATATGAATACTTTATTATTGTCAAGAAAATTTTTTGTACACAATTTATATTAATATACTAATAAAAGAGGTGCCTAAAAATATTAAAAAATTTAAAGTATTTATCTTATTATTATTTTATTCCTCTATGCATACGTAATTTTTTTATAAGATCTATGCATACATATTTATGTTTATATAAAGTTTTTATTTTTATTTCAGCCCATTTACATAATTTGCATAAAAACAAAAAGAAAGCAAAAGAAATAAAAACAATACAAAACATTTGGAAAAGATAATGAGACATAAGTCTTGTGAATGCTCAGCGTGAAAAAAAAAAAAACAGGGCGGCAGCTTTCCAAAACATGAATAAAATAAAAAATAAAAATAACTCAAATAACGTTCAAGCAAAACATTGTGCGTGTGTTGAAGGCTTGAAGCTGGCAAGCTGCTTTAGACAAGCCGTTTAAGGATGTGGCTGTTTAACTAACGTCAGATGAATTCTTCAGTTGAGATCAGCATGAATGCAGTGACTGTAGGCATTTAGCAAATGCAGTGAATCTAAATCCTGAAAAGATTGTGTTCTGGACAGAACTTTAGGGGATGACCGGAGAAAAAGCGGTACGGTGGCGTCAGGTCGGATGACGACGGCGTGTGGTGGTGGTGTACCTGCAAACACTCCAACGCCAAGTCGGTCGTGTAAGAGGTAAGTGAAGAGGTGATGAAATGAATAATACCTCAATCGTTTGAAGTGACTCTCCTTTTATAGGAGTCAAGGTCGGTGAGGGCGGTTCCCGGGTGGCGCCCGGGATGCCGTCAGATCGTTTTACCGACCTGTGATGGGAGGGGCGGAAGGCCGGGGACCGGTGGAGCGGCCACGTCGATTTGGTCTCGTGGCAAGGCGGTGGGAACCCGACTTTGGTAATGGGTCATGGCGGATGACTCTTCGGATTGGGCCTCGGCCCAGTCCGGAACAATTGCCCCCCAAGTCGCTAGCTCGAATGTCGAGGTGGTGACTTATTTGTCGAAGTCCGTTGATGTCGACGTTCAACGTCCTTGTCTGTAAGGAACTGTAAGCGTCGTCATGTCGTGTTTGTACAAGGTTTTGTTACGACTGCGTGCACGAGGTCGATCTCTTTATCGTGTGCTCTCATCACGCAGCTCGTGCACGGCCAGTCTCGACGCAGGTCGGTCGGTGCTTGTGCAAACGCACAGAGGCTTTGTCATCCACGAGGCTCGTGCACGCGCGGTCTCGGCACAATGCTCGATATCTTCATCAGTGCTTGTCAGGCAAGCGCCTGAAGGCTTTATCACGAGCTCGTCAATCGGTCTCGGCGCAGGTCGGTCTCTTCATCAGTGCTTGTGCAAACGCACAAGGCTTTGTCATCCGCGAGCTCGTGCACGCGCTCTCGCACGAGGTCGGTCAGGGTGCTTGTGCAAGCGCCACGAGGTCAACATCACGAGCCTCGTGCACGCGGTCTCAGACGAGGTCGGTCAGGATGCTTGTACAAACGCCTGAGGCTTTGTCATCACGCAGCTCGTGCACACGGTCTCAGACGAGGTCAGGTCGTGGTGCTTGTGCAAGCGCCAAGGCTTTGTCACGAGCTCGCTCTGGCCTCGGCGCGCAGGTCGGTCTCTTCATCGTGTGCTTGTGCAAGCGCACAAGGCTTTGTCATCACGAGCTCGTGCACGCATCTCGACACGAGGTCGGTCGAGTGCTTGTGCAAACGCGCCAGGTCATCCATCACGAGCTCGTGCACGCCGTCTCGCACGCAGGTCGGTCAGAGTGCTTGTGCAAGCGCGCAAGGCTTTGTCATCACGAGCTCGTGCCGCGCGGTCTCGGCGACGAGGTCGGTCAGTGGTGCTTGTGCAAACGCACACGAGGCTTTGTCATCACGCTGAGGCTGTCGTGTCGGTCTCGACGCGACGCTCGATCTCTTCATCAGTGCTTGTCGCGAAGCGCCAGGATAATAGTTGTTTTGTTTTCTTCAATCATACTTTATTGCTTCACATTGTGTGTTTCGGATACAATTGTTTCAACTATAATATTTCTTCATTTTTGCCGCGTTCCAAGTTCTTGGAATTTGCTGTCCTTGTAGTGTCTCGAGGGTGTAGGCGCCGGTACCAGTCTTTACGACGATTCTGTACGGGCCTTCCCAATTGGGCGCAAGTTTCCCTGGGCGTTCTTCAGGCCAACATCAGCTCGTCGAAGAACCAGATCTCAGGTGCATGAATTCTCTGGTACACGACTTTGGTTGTATCTTCCTGCCATCTTCTGTTCCCCTGCGACCTCGCCAAGTGCCGCGAGTTCCCTGCATTCGTCAAGGAGGTCAAGTTCTTCTCGTACACTCTGACAGTTGTCAATGCTACTCTGGGGATGTGAGGTTCTCCAACTAAGTCCCCCAATCTCGACAGAATAATCGCCTCACCCCATAAGTGAGACGAAAAGGATTCTCCGTCGTTGAATGTGGAGTAGTCCGATACGCCCAAAGCACTTTCGGGAAGCTCTTACGCCCGATTGCCCTTGGCCTCGCTCTAACCTTCGCTTCGCACTTCGTAAAATAACCCTCGTCGCGGCCTCGGCTTGACCCGTTAGTCTGCGGGGTGTTCTACCGAGGTGAAGTGCTTTGTTTGATGTCGAGGTCTTCCATAGTCTTTCGAATCCGCGATCCGCGAATTGTGTTCCGTTGTCGATGGCGACCACCCCGGGAATCCGAACCTCGTCGAATATATCTTTTGAAGAACTTAATCAAGTTTTTGCGCTTATCTTCGCCAGGCTCGCCTCAACCCACTTGGTAAAGTAATCTACCGCAACGGCCAGGTACTTCACTGTCCGAGCCGTTGGAAAAGGTCCAAGTATATCAATCCCCACCAGGCAAAGGGGCCACGGTGAAGTCGGGGATGTTAACTCAGAGGAGGAGCTAAGTGTAGATCGCCATGTCTCTGGCATTTGTCGTGATTTCTTCACGAGCGATGTTAAGGCCCGCATTCGTGAGTTGGCCAATAGTATCTGCTCGGGAGGATTTTCTTTGCCAAGGAACGTCCTCCAAGGTGTTGCCCACATATGCCTTCATGCACTTCAGCAAGTGCATATTGCGCTGCGTGTATCGCCGAGGCATTTCAACAGGGGGTGGAGAACCCTCTTGATATAAGATACCGTCGATCATGGAGTATGAAGATGCTTTCTTCGGATTTTGGCAGCCTCCTTCTCATCATCGTGTAGTTGACTAAGTTGAATAAACTCTTGAATGGATGTCATCCAACCATCGGGCTCATCGGGCAGATCCTCGACACTTGCACGAGAAATTGCAGCGAAATTTGGCGGTTTTTCTCAGTGCTTCGTCATAAGTGGCATCAACCACTGCAGTAATGCTAGGCTTGGCCAGTGTTTCTTGTATCACCGATCTGTCGTTTCCAGAGCTTCTCGTGCTGGCGAGTTTGGACAAAATGTCATCTCTGGCGTTTTGTTCTCTCGGGACGTGTACGATCTCAACTGAGGAGAAGTCGCTCATTTTCTTTTTTACCAGGGCGAGGTATTTTTGAAGAAGTGGATCTTTAGCCTGGTATTCTCCACCAATCTGGGATACAACTAGCTGAGAATCAGTTCTGAGTTTTACCTCTTCGGCGCCGAAGTCTCGAGCCAGTGTGAGGCCAGCTAAACACGCTTCGTACTCTGCCTGGTTGTTGGAGGTGGGAAAGGAGAATCCCAATGAAATTTCGACAATCAGCCCGTCGTCGTTCTCGAGCAATAAGCCAGCCATCGCCTTTGGAATTCGGCGATCCGTCGACATGGACCGATCCATCCGAACATGGTTCTCAGAGCCCCAGTGAGTCATCTCGGCAATGAAATCGCCGACAGCTAATCGGGCTTTGATAGTTTGTCTCGGCTCAAAAGTGACTCACGGTCGACAACTCGATCGACCACTTGATCATACGCCCTGCCAAAGTCAGGCTGTGTAGAATCTGTTTGATTGGTTGGTCGATTCGAACCATAATGGGATGTGCCAAGAAGTATTGTCTTAGGCGCCGAGTCAGCGAATACTAAGCGAGCGCCGACTTTTCGATCTTCTGGTATCTCGACTCACGGGCCACTGAAGTGCTTTGCTTATAAAATAGACCGGTTTCGCCTTCATCCGCTTCGCGAATGAGGGCGGCACTGACTCAGAGCTTCGCTCGATTAAACGCCAAGTAGAGATAAAGGACCTCCCCAGGATACGGTCTCGTCAAGACCGGGCGGCCGGGACAAGATGCTCGTTTTTACGTGTTAAGGCTTCTTCAGACTTTTCGGCGACCATTCAATTCAATTTTGAGCAAGTTAAGAAAGGCAACGCATGTTCTGCAGACTTTCGAGATAAACCTCGTCCGTGATCACGAGCATTCCAGGTGAGTCACCGGATGTTTTTCTTCGACGATGGTTGCCGTGCATCTCTGTGATAGCTCGACATTTGCTCGAGGTTGGCCTCGATTCCCTCTCGGTTAGATAAAAACCTAGAAATTTCCCACTCATTACTCCGAAAGTGCACTTTTCGGGATTGAGCCTCATATTATGTCTTCGTATTTCAGCAAAGACTTCTTTAAGATCGACGACGTGGTCGATTTCCCTCATCGTTTTTACTATCATATCGTCCATATATACCTCCAGCATTCTACCGATTTGGTTGGCAAAGACTTTATTCATCATGCGCTGATATGTCGCTCCAGCGTTCTTGAGGCCAAAAGGCATCACGTTATAGCAGTAATTGCTTTTATCGGTCATGAACGCGGTTTTTTCTTGATCGGCATGGTGCATCGGAATCTGGTTGTAACCAGAGTATGCATCCATAAAAGACAACAACTGAAAACCGGAGGAATTATCGACGAGTTTGTCGATATTAGGGAGGGGGTAGGCGTCTTTGGGACATGCCTTGTTAAGATCAGTGTAATCAACACACATGCGCCATTTTCCATTAGATTTTTTAACTAATACAACATTTGATAGCCAAGTAGTATATTTGACCTCCCTAATGAATTCAGCCTTTATCAGGTTTTCAACAGCTTTGGCTGCAGCTTCAGCTTTTTCAGGAGCTTGCTTACGGCGGCTCTGAGCTACCCAGCGAGCCTTGGGGTCGAGAGCGAGTTGGTGGCAAGCGATATCAGGAGAAATACCTGGCATGTCGGCAGTAGCCTGCGAAGAGGTCTGGCATTGGACTTCGTGCACTCTAGTTGCAATTTGACTGCTCAGGAGGTCGGCACAAGCTTCACCGCCTTCCCAGTGGTCTTCCTAGGTGAACTCGGATGAACTCTCCATCGGGTACCGGCCTTTTAATTTTTGGCCGAGCTCATGCGGGCTAGTGGGTCGCTTCTCCCCAGATTTCATCTTCGATCTCAATCTCAAGGCGTCAAAATCGGTGAGATTGACCTGCATGTGACTTTTTGCTTTCCTTCTCTTGGCTCGTCGGCTTTTAAAGATAAAAGATAGCATCTCCTCGCAGCCTTCTTGATCTGCCTGCGATGGTGACGACTTTGTGCTCGTTATCATGGAAGCGCATTTTCAAGTGGATCACGAGGTTACAGCCCAGTTCACCCAATGTCAAGGCGTCCGACGATGCGATTGTAAACGGACTTGCATGGTAATACAATAAAGCCGGACCTTCCCAGTTTTGGAGATTGGTTGTTCCCCAAAAGTCACCATCAACTCCACATAGCCCAACGGCTTTGTCTTCGAACCGTTGAACCCAGCCGATCGGACCGTATGGTACGAGATCTTTCCTGAAGTTTCAAGGTTTTGAATAACTCGTGGAACATGATATCCGCCGAGCTCCCTGGTCTATCAAGATTCTTCCGACGTCAAAGTTAGCCATATAGGCTTTCACCAACAGGGAATCAAGTAGTTCGCCTTTCATTCACCAAGTCTTCATCTGAAAGGCTAGAGGTGGTCTTCCCTTATGTCGGCTTGATGAAGAGAAAAGCGAGAAAGCGGTCATTGCTTCTCTCTCAACTTCCGCTTTGCCGATTGATGCTCGCCCTCTTTATCGGAGAATCCTCCGAAATGACCATGGCGGCGGAGGAGGACGAGATTTCTCTTCGGATGCACGAAGCCGCCCTTCAAGGCGTCCACGTGGTTGATTCTTTCTTACGAGGTCGAGGTGATCTAGATCTAGACCTTCTATCCTGGATCTTGGCTTTCCTTTCCACGTATCTAGTCAACTTCCCTTTCTTGATTAGTTGTTCTATGGCGCCCTTCAGGTGAAAGCATTCATCGCCTCGTACTCCAATACACTTGTGGAAGTGGCGTGATATTCGATTTATCGGCGTTTGGCATCTCTTTTCCCTCTGGGAAATCGACTCGAGATCGCGGAGTCGGTGCTCGCAAGACTCATTCAAGATGCGCTTGGGTGTAGCGTTCAAAGGGGTATATTCGTCATACCACTTCGGACCACGGCGTTTCTCCTTACGCCGACTTGTCTTCGCGTTGTCCACCACCTTTCTCCTGGTCTTACCTTTAGTTCTCGATGTCATCAACTTTTCTTCATAATTCATATGTTTCGAGCTCGCCCAGAACTCGTTCAGTGGTCTCGGCCGACACCAATGTCGACGCTAAATAAACTTCCTTCTATCAGGCCTTGCTCTAACAAGTATAACTTCATCTCGTCAGAGCATTTCTTTACCAGAATGGCCTCTTTGTTAAAACGCCCGACGTAGTCTCTGATAGACTCATCTTTCTCCTGTGACCGCGCCAGAGCCGACTGTTGACTTGGGTTGGACTTTAGACGCAGCGGAAATGTGCGGAGAACTGGCTAACGAGCTCAGTCGAGGAACCAATGGAATTTTTCCTAAGAGTCTGGAACCAAGACAGCGCCGCCTTCTTCAGAGTGAGGGAATATTACGCACTTCACCGCCTCGGCGCCTTGATAGCCTCGATAGCTCATGGCAGTCTCAAAGCAACCAATATGTTCGCTCGGGGTCGGTGGTGCCGTCATATGAGTCCAAAGCGGTGGTTTTCAAGATGCTTTAATCGGGAATTTCATGACTTTGGGCGTAAAGGACCAAAAAGCCTTGTGGCGAGTCACCTGTGTCATCGCTTTCACAGAAGGAGTCGATGAAATGAGCAGCACTACGGGCGGTGAGAGGGTGTGCTCAGAAACACATTTGACTTGCCGCCAGATGCCGAGGCGGCTCTTCTATGAGGAGTGTCACTACCGCGGTGGTATCTTTGCGACGGGGCGCGCCGCGTCGAGGAGTGGCGATGGCTCGGCGAGTACGATCCACCGAGCGGTTATTTTGGTGTGCTCTATCCACGAGTGATGCGAGTCGTGCCATGGTGGTGGCGATGAACAGATCCGAGATTTGTAGACTCTTCGACCTCGAGTAGAACGAGAAACATGATCTTCTCTGTTCTCGACCTGCGGTGGCAACGCGAGCGGATTTCCTTCACGATTCTCCATTCGATCGAGGCGTTGATTCCGGCGTGCATTGCTTCAAAGATGGTTCAATGAATTCACGCAATTCGTGGATCTGAACGGCGTCATTCCTCGATGGGGAGGTGGAAGGTTACTCCTCTCATGTTCCACGACAAAATTAACAGGTTCGTGGTGAGGTGGTTCAAAATCTGCGTTCGCACGAGTGGAGCTGCGAGTCGCGACCTGGTGCTTCGATCCAGTCATCGTCTCGACAAGTGTCGAGCAAAGATGTCGAGCAAAAGATGTCGAGCAAAGATGTCGAGCAAAGAAATGAAATCAGAAATGATCCCCACAGACGGCGCCAATGTTCTGGACAGAACTTTAGGGGATGACCGGAGAAAAAGCGGTACGGTGGCGTCAGGTCGGATGACGACGACGTGTGGTGGTTGTGTACCTGCAAACACTCCAACGCTCAAGTCAGTGCGTGTAAGAGGTAAGTGAAGAGGTGATGAAATGAATAATACCTCAATCGTTTGAAGTGACTCTCCTTTTATAGGAGTCAAGGTCGGTGAGGGCGGTTCCCGTGTGGCGCCCGGGATGCCGTCAGATCGTTTTACCGACCTGTGATGGGATGGGCGGAATGCCGAGGACCGTTGGATCGGCCACGTCGATTTGGTCTCGTGGCAAGGCGGTGGGAACCGACTTTGGTAATGGGCTGGCGGATGACTCTTCGGATTGGGCCTCGGCCCAGTCCGGAACAGATTGCTTCATCAATGGTCCAGTGTTGCTTTTACTCTATTTCTTCAACTAGTTTTTTTTTTAACAACTTGGTGTTTTTAAAAAACCAACCATTATTGTTGAGCCAAGCTAGTCATCCGCTATAAACACTAGTGCAAAAAATGAATTTTATAACAGGTGTTTACATCGGTTTTTCAACAACCAATGTGAAAGAAAATGCGGTGTTTACATCTCTTTTGTCATGCCCTAATTTTATCCAGTCTCTTTCTTTTCTTTTTGCTTTTGCTTATTTTGAATAAATATTTATATATTTGTTAGTTTATAATAATTTATAATAAAATAGAAAGAAAAGAAAGGGAAAAAAGAAAAAAAATATTAGAAAGGAGTGCATATAGTTAGATAGGGGGCACCACTAGCAATATGCTAGTGGGCTGGTGGTCAAAAATTCCCTGCTTACGTGTCCCAGTGGAATAATTATAAGACCTTATTTGTCTATCACAAAAAATAAAAAATGTGTTTTTTTATATGTTAGTTTTTAATACAATAATAATATATCATAAAATAAAAAATAGAATATATTGAAAATAAATAGATTGATATTGTGATTGATTTGTTTAAAATAGACTGACTTGAATATCTCTAATTTTAGCATATTTTTGAAATAAATTGATTTGAATCTCCCAAATAAAAGCAAGTTTTCAAATGACATAAAGCTGATTCTGATTGAAATTTTCTATATCTCATCTTCAATCTCTTTTCCTTTCTAGTTTTTTGAATTTATATAATTTTGATTTGATTTACCTTTTTTTATAGGGAGACTGAAGGCTATAAAAAGAGGTGCATGCCATCAGAAAAAAGGGAAGGAGATTTGAAAGATGATGAATACGAGAAGACAGAAACAAGAGAGAGACATAAGAAAAATATTTCCTCACAAAAAAAAAATAAGAAAAATAAACGCAACATTAGGTTTTTTTTAGATTTTCTTTTCTTCTCTATAATTTTGGTTTGAGATCTATGAGAACCAAGAGCAAGCTTCTTCTCCTCTCATCTCCTTGTATATATATTTGAAGGCTTTAACCGTTGAATCTTATTCTATCTCTCTATATATATTTTGAAATTTTCATATCATTGATATCTATTTGATTATAAGAAAAATCAAAACTTGAACTGTAATAACACCTTAATATATTTATTTTTGCTTTTTTTTTCTTCGTTATTGTACAATTATCCATTATTTTTATGTATTTTTTAAAAAAACGGATTAACAATAATGATGATAATAATTTGGTAAATAAAGTTGTTTAGGAATAATAACATCTTGAGCTCTTTTATTCTACTTCCTTTTTTTTTTGAAAATAAAATTGGATCTCTTTAGTTTTTTTTTCTTATTCAAATAAAACGACTTCTCAAATGCATAGAAGCCCACAAAATGCCACTCGCACGATTCGATTATTTTGGGGCTTTTCCTTTTTCTTAAAAGTAAAATAAGTGAATTTCATTAATGGAACTAATTCTTTAAGACAAACATTTTTCAAACAGTTAAGGGTACCATTTTAAATGGGCGTCATAGAGGTGTTAATACATTTTCTATGCGTAATCAACTTCCGAACCAAATATCGATCGTAAGACCATTTTCCTTTTCTTCTCTAAAAGATATTTTTCCCAATATTTTTACTTAGTAAATAAAACATAAGTCGTGACTCTACCAAATTTTTGAGGTTTGCAACATTTTTTTACCGACGACAGTGACAAAGCCTTGGATTCAGAGAAAAAAATTAAGGAGAAAAAAAAATGTGAAGGAACAAATCATAATTTCTAATAACTTATTAGTGATGGAACACCTGTTAACCATATGATTGATGATGGTTCACCTTAGACACCGCCAATAAAAACTTGACAACAAATCCATTATGCAGAGTACATGAACAAGACAGTTTGTTCAGGTAATCGATGCAATGAAATAATTCTTGGCAAGTCAAAATCACGAGCAAAAGCCAAGAAACAACAACTCTTATGGTTGGCCATTAAGATTGAGGGAATACGGTGACCAATGACCTTTCCTTTATTCTTCTGAGATACTTCCTAAATAGAAAGTTTTGAACCCTTTTGATACAAGTACTTACCAACTCATTTTTTTTTTCATTCCTTTTATGCCTAAATTTTTAAGGTATCTGAATGCATTAATGATAATTTTATGTACAATATGAGATATTGTTTTTTTATGGGTCCCACCGTAATTAGCCCGTTGGGCCCAGTGAGTCCCCCGAAGTATCCTCACGGGTTCGGTCCTTTGGACCGCCTATGGGACTAATATCCGGTCGAGGTACTGTCGGGTAATTAAGGGAACCTCTTCCAAACACATTTTTTCCATCCAGAAGGCTCGAACCCGAGATCTTGCTTAAGGGAATTTGGGCCCCTTCCGTTCGGACCATCATGTGTTGGTACAATATGAGATATTGTATGAAGCGTGATCTTTTTTTTTGAATTTCAAATGTTCTCTTTCTTCCTGCCAATTGGTTAAATGAATTTCGACGTTTTAGGAATATATTGCAGCAATATTTAAGAAGGCTAACAAAGATAATTCAAAAACACTTATAGAATATATTGCAACATTATTAAAGAATGTTTGATTGTTGTAAAAAAGTAACTATTTTTTTAAAATCTATGTCCTGCAATTTTTAAAAATTATTATTTATACTAAATTGTAGTTTTAATTTAGATTTCCTCCTTGTTAGATTGAAAAAGTGATAATTTATTGAAAAAATGATAATTTATATCATGTTTAATAGCTTTGTGGTATATGATTGAAACAAAACAAATATTAATAAAAAAATTCCTTATAACATGATATATTATGCGCGTAAATACAAAGACTAATATCTAGAGGTATTAATATGTATTTAAGAGGATTTCATATAAATATTTAGAAAGATATGTTAGATCAAATCAAATATATTAATAGTTTTATAATCTTTTAAAAAGACGATGTATACTGCACCCAAGATTTAGTCAATATTCTAGTAAAAAACATACAAATTATGTAGCCTACGATCCACTTATAAATGGTCATACTAACGATAAATTTGACAAATGTCATGCACTAATTATATAATCGCTTGATGCATCAATGAGCGCTCAAATAGAAACATAAGCAATTAATGAAAATAATTAAAGGTAACGAGGGAATAGAGGAAAGATGTACCTGCCACACACTACTAAATTTCAGAATCAATTACAAGCTACCGTGAAAGCCTTGGATTATAGCTTCAAGTAGAATCCATTCTGGGCAAAGATAATTGCTTTCTCTTTGTGCAACCAAGACAACTTCACAAAAGAGGCAAGCCACATTTAACACTAGCAACATGCTCATGGAATTTCAATGCGGTTCCAAACAGATGCTCGATTGCTAATCAGGTCTAACCGAAAAACTAAACTTGTTTGAAGATCTCCCAACTGAAAACCAAATATAGTCGTCTGCTTTCACAAGTATTTAAATCAAACAGGTAATTTTCTGAGAGAATTTTTATTGAAACTGCAATTATCTTCTTATATCTAACTTGCATTGGAACACAATTTTTTCCCATTAAATCCAAGACAATCAGGCTCTTATCTATTATTAGTTTTGTTCTTTTTTTTTTTTTTTGAAATGAAGTTTTGCTTTCAAGTTGAATTGCAACAGTTTCCCGGGTCACCCAGACGGGCTAAAAGGGACCATAAACACGGGCTTCAAGCAACAGGAAAGAGGCCCAATGTTTATTAAATCCCCAAATCCGAAATCAAAAGCAGAGAGAAACAAACAAACAAACAAACTAGGGTTAGGGTTTTAAATTGGATTCGTGTGATCGGTTCCAATTTGATTGATTTTCTCACAGGCGAGGCAGACACCCTAGCTGTTGATCCATGGCGACACAGACGACAAAGCGAAAGCCGGTTTTTGTGAAGGTGGATCAGCTGAAACCTGGAACCAATGGCCACACGCTGACGGTGAAGGTGGTGAGTTCTAAACCGGTGAAGACGGTGACCAACCGTGGAGGTCGATCGTCGGTGATAGCTGCTCGCCCCTCTCGCATCGCCGAATGCGTCGTCGGAGACGAAACCGGAACCATAGTCTTCACCGCTCGCAACGAACAGGGTACGGTGTTTGTTTATTTGTTTGTTTTTGTGGTTGTCTGTGTTGTGTCGTGTGGTTTTGTTTTGTGTGTATTGTGATGGTTTTTTTGAATTTGCATATATGTGATGTGCTTGTGTTGAATTTAAGTGCTGATGGGTATGTGAAGTCGTTGACTTTGAGATGGAATTACTTTCAGTCCTAATTTTCAATTCTATTGCTTAGGACTTGGAAGATTTGATGTTTCAATAACCCCTTTTTATCTCTTCTATATGCGAATAATGAATAATCTCACCCCTGTATGTTGGCATGTGAAAGAACCTATGCTACTTGTCATAGACTGATTGTGAAGATAGTTTGGCATTCGAAATAGACTAATTTAATCTAGAACTAGTTGATTTTATCTGATTTTAGTGTCTGTCAGAGATTTAAACTTGGAGACCTGGTTTATTCTCACTATGAAGATTGTGCATTATAAGATATTAATGTTGTTAATTCATTCAAGTCTGTTGACAGGAAAAAGGTTAACGTGATCTTGTTTTTAGAATGTTGGAACTCAGTTAGTTCCCTAACTGAAGTTTTCCAAAGTAAGCTGTATGTAAAGTGGAAAATGAATCCTCTCCTTCTATGCTGCCTCTGCAGCATAAAAAAATAAATTTGGATTCCCTGCAGTCAAAAGTGACTGTAGGGACGATCTTAATTGTTAATAAAATGGATGGTTGAGATAGATTTGCTGAATTTACAATATGAGCCATCCAATCTTGCACGAACGGTGCTGATTCTCTTGGCTGCGTGACTGTAGGAGGTACCGACTGCACTGGCAATCCGAGTCCAAAAAAAAAATAATAATAAGGGTGGGATGAGAGAGAAAAGGATTAGGAAATGGAGAGATGATGAAGAGGGGGGGCAAGATTAAGAGAGAGAGATATATAGAGTGGATGAAGAGTAATGGAGGGAGATATTGCCAGAGAGGATTCAAGTCTGTTGTGAATTGATACACCCATAATTTTATCCGTTGGATATATTGGATGTTATAAATAAATTCCTATTTATAATTATGAGTGTTTAGGTGCACCACTTATAAAATTGGTACATGGTACATAGTAGCATATTTCTCTTCCAAACTAATGTTAGCACATCTTTTCCTGTCATCTCTAGATGCTGTGTTTCTTTCTCGCTTGTTCTTGGAGGAGGATATTGGTTTGGCTCACTTGTATTATAGCAGTGATTAATACCTTTACTTTTGTGCAGTGGACCTCATGCAGCCTGGCTCAACTTTGATCCTGCGTAATGCTAAGATTGACATGTTCAAGGGATCTATGAGGCTAGCAGTTGATAGGTGGGGGCGTGTAGAGGTCACAGAACCTGCAGATTTTGAAGTTAAAGAGGATAACAATCTTTCGTTAGTTGAATATGAGTTGGTCAACGTTGTTGAAGAGTGATTTTAGCTTGTGAAGTGAATCTTTGAAGTTTCGAGGGGTTCTAATTATTAGTTTGACCATTGAACAATTGACTGCGGTGCAGTTTCTTATATGGTACAGTCTTGCTTATTTAGTCTTAAGATTGCTGTGGTTAATGCAAAGATTTATATTTCAGGTCAGTTTTGAAAAGTGATAATGCTTGTGCTTAACATGCAACCGTAAATATATTGTTATATATTTCCTAAATTTTAGTGTATCCAGTCATCTCTGAACAAATCATTTGGGCTTTTCATATAAATGTATATGTGAAGGTAGCACACATCACTCTTCCTGTAAACAAGTTTAAGGCTTACGGTACACTAACCCTGCGACAGTGCAGATGGGAGACAAGTTAAACTCTACTGAAGAGATGTGTGTTTAGACTTAAGATTGATTGATTAATTATGGATTTTTGGTTGGAAATCTCCACATGTATTGCTGTGGGATTAACTTTAGGGTTGAGAGTGATACTCGGGTAAAGTTTTCTATGAGATAAAGTTCACTTAGGGTCAGTTAATTTTATTATTAATCAACCACCGTATTAATTTTGTTATGAACTAAGTTTTCTTGATCGGCTATGCCAAATTTATTTTGTGTTAAATACAAAGTTCAGGTGAGTTGAGTCCAAAGAATTTAATAGGGCTAGGAAAAACTTCAAAGCTCAATGAATGTTTAGATAAGTTCTTACATTAACGGTAAGATTTGAACTTACATCCTTATTAAATATGAGAAGTATCCTTTACCGATGGACGTTGATACCAAGATTTTGATCTCATAATCCATGAGTTAGGTGCACTAAAAGTCAATTAACTTTCATTATAATCCTTCAGTCCTAATATATATATGTGTCACATTTAAAAAAATAAAATTACTTCGAAATATGTCATTTTTTTTTCAATATAATATTAAATATTTTTTACCAATTTTACCCTTAATATTAAATAATTCCTGTCAATATCATATAATATTAAATGCTTTCTACCAAAATTAATTTGGTAAAAATTGTTGTTTTTTTTCTTTCATTTATTGTTTTTTCTTAAATTATGTGATTAATCCAAGTATGAAATACTACCTCCGTCCCTTATTATAAGGCCCTTTTGGCCAATGCACACCAATTAAAGAAATAATTGTTTACAACAAATTTGTCAACAATATATACTCTTTCCAAAATTACCCCTCAATAAATTTTTCACTTAACTAAGACATTGTATTCTCTTACCACTTAATTAGGGTCATTCTTTGTAAAAAAATAATTAATGCACCTAAAAGTTAGAAAATGCCTTATATTATGGGACAAGAAAAATTCTCAGAAAAATCTTACATTAAGGGACGGAAGTAGTATATAATAGGATAGAAGAAGGAGCAGTAATCAACTACTTATGAGCCGTCAGTTGATCTATTACGACTTTAAGGAAAAAAATTCAGCTTTCTAACTTTTTTTTGAAGTAAATATACGCCCATTTATAATGAGTCGGAAACGAGAAACAAAGCCCTATAGAAATTTGTGCACTTCAAAAGAGAGGATTAAGGAAAGATATACTCGTTTATTTTTCTTGCAACAAGATACTGGAATCCACTGGCTGGCTTCAAAGCTACACGCAAATAGCATCCAAATTTGCCGGAAAAGAGGTAAAGGATTTGAACTCGGGTTGTTACCCCACGGAGGATTAGGAAAAGTACCTTATAGACACTTCAAATTTAAGGAACCAAGCGGTTTCAAAGGATTGGTGACGAGTCACCATGCGTAGATAGTTAGCAAAAATAAAAGGGTGACTGATTGCAAACCGACCTCTAATAACAAAGATGGGTCATCAATCTCATACCATAGTCCTCAACACTTCGCTAAAATGTCACTGTCTTAACAGTGAACTTAACAAAACACTGGAATTTCAAGACCGGGTCATAGTCAATGGATCTCAGCAATTGTTTAGACCTACTCTTTCAATATAAGCCACAATCATTAGCAGCTTGTGCAAAGATAAACAAGTGATCCCCATGTTTTATTTTCTGAAATAATAATTGTCGAGCGAAATTAATCTGATGTAGGCACTTACAATGCTCTAATTCATGACTATTGCGTTGTAGGTCAATGAAAAGCAACTACTTTCCACTAACCCACAATGCAACAGATATGCAGTAGAACATTGTAAGTGACTACATCACTTGACAACCATTTCAAAAAATAAAGCACAAACATCATTGCGGTGTACATTAGCGGAATAACCCTAAAAACCCTAAACAATTGTATCCCTTCCATCCGTCTCAACAACTGTAGAGTTGTTCTTGTTTCTTTGTTTCCACATGGCCCATTAATCAAGGTCGAATAAGCCGCTTCGACGACCTGAAATCCATTGGCTATGACAAGATCATGAAATTCCAGTGCTTTGTTTAGTTCACCGTTAAGGCATAGACCCCTTACCAGTGTATTGAGGACTACGGTTTTAAACTGACGACGGTTTTAAACTGACGACCCCTCTTAAGTGAGAAAAACAATTATGCAAGCCAAAGTTGCTTTCATAAGGGGTCACTGGCAAAGATATGCAAAACAGAATCAGAACTTTGAAAGAAGAGGAAGGAAGGCCTACATATAACATATCCAAAAGGAAGGCCTACATATAACATATCCAAAGCTCATATTATTAAATTACGAGAACTACAAAACAATCAAACGTTGATACCCCATGAGGTAAATTTTGAGAGCATAATCTGTATTGCATTCTGTAGATATCACATCATGACCCCTCTCCTTCTGAAAGTTAAAAAAAAGGCGAATGAGAAAATTGAAAAATCACCGACCACCATAAGAAGAAAAGGATACTAATCTAGAGACAAATTATCATGTTAATAAAAAGAGCTTCCCTGAGTCAATAAAATTCTAGTATAAAAAATATCAGTGAGACTCCGGGATATGGTTTATCAAGCCAGGAGCACAACATCAATTAATTAGGCGTAAGTAATTTGTAATTGATAAGGAGAAAGAGTAAATTTGGACCATCCATAAAGGGAAGGGTGCTTAATAGGCACCATTTAATTGAAAATTGTGATAAAGAAATTTTGCTACAGACTCCGATTCTACATTCATGAAACATCCCTAGCTGATTCAATATGGACTTTCTAAATAACACGGAAAAAGAAGACAAAACTTATCCAACATGGTGCAAAAGTGCAATGCAATTTCAGCTTTCTTGCCTTTAGACACTGGAATCCAGGTGGATAAAATAGTAGGCTTTTATGAATCTAAAAAAGAAATAACAGAATTACAGGTGGTCTAGGTTTTTAAAGTTCCTTTCAGCCTTTGGGACTCAATTTGTCCCGCCAATGGCTCAGTCAAGACACTGTCTCACGAAGCAGATAGTACATTAAATATTTGCTTCAATCTTCAGAACACTTATCACACATCATCATTGCAATCTGATTAAACAAAAGAGATCAGTATACACCTTAGTTATCAATTGATCCTATAACGTATGATGCCAAAAAAAATGCATCAATTATGGATTTAATGACAAATGCCAGCAGCAAAGTTACACAAAACATATGTATATACTATTTCAAATAATTAAACGTAATAGGCACAGGTAATGAAATGAACTCAAGAGAAACTCTAACAAGAATATAGGGTGTATTCATTATAATCCTTTTTTATCAAAAAATTCAGAAAATTAAGCCAGCTATTCTTTTTTTTATTTTTATTATTATTGAAAGCCAGCAGTTCTTTTTTATTCCTGACTACATTACTCAAGATGCATAAAATATTGAACAATGTGATTGATAAAAGAGAGACATAATAATTTTCTAAAACACAAAGTAAACTAAGAAGAATCCAGCTTAATGACATTCACTATGCCAACTTAATAAAAGAATCCAAGAGCAGACAAAATCGCTCTAAATGTGGAAAATAATTGGTGATAGATATCTAGCAATTTTCCTTAATCAAATTTTTTTTTAAAGCCCAACAACACAAGAGGTCCATGTCATCCCAACCTTGCTTCATGATCTTCAAATAGTCTTCTCTTGGCCTACAAACAAAAGGAGTATGTATGGCTTCACTAAAAGATTTAGTTGCTAGAGCGGGAAAAGCAGAAGATTCAGGGAATAACTTAATCCATCAATCTTTGGTACAGTATTAATAGTTATAGAAAGATACATGTCTAGCATCAGGTAGGTGAACCACCTTTACCCAAGAATAAGGAGAAATATATTACATATATATTTTGAATTTTGAATTATATATCAACTCCAACAAGACTCCATTATGTTTAACCCAACCCAATAATTGAAAAGAGACACTAACTTACCCGAAAATTAAATTGAAGAAAGAACACAAGGAATCCTACAGATGTTTAGCTACCTAATTCAAAAGTAAAATCCAACCGTCAGGCAATTAAAATGATCAAAGGCTACGTGACTCATAGAGTGGGACCACAATACCGCATAGCAACATACTCTTTGTAGTCCTAATTCTTTTTTTCTCAACATAAGCCGTAAAATATCTTCCAAAATCCTTCACTCTTCCAACAACTCTCAGTAAAGTCCCAACCAGCAAACAAGGGAAGAAAAAGAAAGATGTTTTACAGGCCATTTGCAAGATATTAAAGTAATAATAACAAGATTGATTTCAATTTATAATCAAACAAAAGCTAAAAATGCTAAGCTACATTATACAGTTCTGCAGACAAATCTTCAAAACTAATGCCACTAAAAGAAAAACCTTCAAAATGCAAATAAAAAATTGAACCTTTGAGTAACAAAAGATACATTACAGTAAAGTAGTAGCAGCAGAAATAATACCTTCAGGAAGCCAACCGTAGCCGCGGCGAGAAACTACAAGCATTGAAGTCATCAATGCAGAAGCAGTTGCCGTATGGTACGGCAACATGGATTCCACACAGAAGCTCAATTCAGCAGGACACCTTTACACAAACAATTCCACACAAAAGAGAAATTCAGCACATTAATAACCAAATATTGCAATTGAAGCAACACTAAATTCAGCACTAATAATAATGATAAAAACAACGATTGATTCGCAAAAATGCTCGCGAAGGAGCATTTTCCGTTTCCAATTACCTGAGTGCAGATTGCGAGAAAGGCTTACTGGATGCGACTCGGAACGGTGAACGAGCCGCTTTAGCTTCCGAGCCGAGACGGAACGCGGCGCGGCGGGAGGAGCATGATCGAAATATCGATCTCGCGGCGGCGCCGGCGACGGAGGCCATTTCGTTATCGGAAAGCTTTTAGGGTTTGCGTAGGTTCTGCACTCGCACCTGTTCAGGGTTCTACAACACTAAAACCCTGCTTCGGTTAATGGGCTCGAAAATAAAAAAATGGGCCTTATAGAAATCGGGCCTAGGCCCAAATTTTGGTCTTACCCAGTCCAAGACCTTTCCCGGACCGGACCTAATATTTCGGGTCAAGCCGATCCATTTGATGGTTCGTCTTGTCGGATTTCAGTGCCCTAAGCGAGTCTCTGAAATCGGAACCGCTTCTTCCTTGTGTTCATGAATTTTCACTCATAACAGTGTTGCAGAGTAACACATGGCTTCCTTATTCAAGGTACGCTACGTTGAGGTTTGCGTAATTCGCTTCGAAAACTATTTGTTTTAGTTTATTTGATTTTTCCTTTTTTTTTTTGTTTGTGAATGTTTTAGGATCCAGCGAAGCTTTCGGCGTATCGTGATAGACGATTCCCTGGAAATCAAGAGGAGTTCGAGCATGCGTTGCAGACTTCGACCACCGTTTATGTGGGGAACATGTCGTTTTACACTACGGAGGAGCAAGTTTACGAACTGTTTTCTCGAGCTGGAGAAATCAAGAAGATCATCATGGGCTTGGATAAGAACACCAAAACGCCTTGCGGTTTTTGTTTCGTTTTGTAAGACGTTATAGCTATTCGAACTTAACATGTGTTCAAGCATAAAATACTATTCTTCTTCACAAACCTAATCATAATGTTATTGTTTTGCATTCTAGATACCAACATGCACGTATATTCTAGTCATTAATTTCTACAAAAATGATAGTATCGCATTCCACATGGGATGTAAGAATGGTGTAAGAGATATAAATAAAGGGAAATGGAGAAGGTGATAGAGTGGTTTGATAGAAAAGGAGTGAGAAGGTGTGAAAATGATGTGAAAGAAAGTGTGAGAAGGAACGATAGACTGTTTCAGGTAGTATGACTGTAGGTACTTGGATCAACTTTTGCATCCATTTGATTGAATAGTGTAGTTAGTGATTATGCATTGTTAATTGCAGTGATTCATTTGCCATTGTGAAAATTATTCAGGCCTGATTGATGATTGTGTGTGTGTATGTAATTGTTACTAGATATTACTCTCGTGAAGATACTGAGGATGCTTGCAAATACATAAGTGGGACGATACTGGATGATCGCCCTATTCGTGTTGATTTTGACTGGGGATTCCAGGATGGCAGACAATGGGGTCGCGGTCGTAGTGGTGGCCAGGTGAACAACTTTTGTGCAAAGAAGCATGAATATTTCAAAATAGTAGTCTAGTTCATATCATGCCCAGACAATTCGGTTATTTTTAATTGTATTTTACTATAGTTTTTTGGGCTTTTATACCATTAGCAAAGAGAATAGCACAGTACTTATAAATGATAGTATTTTATTATGATGACAATGTCTCCTAATTTTTAAAATATCACTTCTCTCTTTTGATTCAAGATTTGTGTTTTATATAAATTTTATTTTATAATAACTTTATGTGCTGCATTATAATCATGTCGCGTTCTACATTTTTTAAGATTTGCCATATGCCAGCGTTTGTGTCCAATCATATCCATGTCCCATGTTGTATCTGTTTTCTAATTCTTGTACCTCTGTTTCCTATGGCTGCTTTTGTTCTTTGCTGATATTGACTGATGCTGTTAATTTGTGCAGGTGCGTGATGAATATCGCACTGATTATGATCCTGATATCCTTTTTAACTGTTTAACATGAATTTGTCTGCAATTTGCATCCTTGGATGAATCATATACTTGATTTTATCCTCCAAAAAAGAATGAAAGTAATATTGTTGCAGTAAAGCACAGCTTCTTAAATGTGGCAATTCTTGAAAGTTCAATATAATAGAACTAATATGGTTCATTAATGAGTAATCTGTGCAATAAACATATAATTAAGTTTTTCCTTTCTGTAATTACAATTTTCTTTAAGTACGTCCCCACATGTTCAAACAAAGAAAGTATTACTTCTGCTATGATTTTGGCATGTTCTAATTGAAATTGATTTATGAATACTCCCATACCTGTACTTGATCTTGAACAAGAAATTTTACTGCAAAATTACTTCAGAAAATACTCTCAGTGCGCTAGTTTTTATACTAGTTTCCTTAATTGTATACACGTAGAGGTGGATATGGGAAGTTGGTTCAGAAAGAGTTAGAAGTACAAAGGCAGCTTGTAGATTATGGCACGGTTCTTTGGGATCTTTTCCGCCAGTTATTCCATCCACTTGTAAGTGACTCTGTGCTATATTTTATATGGATCTTTCAGCTGCTAGGAGTAACTTGGCTCAACATTTCACTTGTTTTTAAATAACTAAAAAATTGATTAATGTATTTTGTAATGTTTTTAACTTTTTTTAGTTTTCAGATTTGCAAATTATGTGGCTGCATATTCACCTGCTTAATTTTTCTTCTATTATGATAAGCAATAACACTGACTGGAAAGGACATCAAATTATGGACTGATGTCAATGACTCATTAAGCCATACACATGTCTACATTGTTAGTTGGGCCTAACACTGCATTCTTTCAGTTATAGCCTGTCCTCTCTGTGCATCCTGTTTATTGTGCAGTATGAAGTAATACTGCAAAGTGATGCCTCCGGTGGCAAATATTGCCAACATTAGATTTCTCTTCCTAATGATTAAAATTCAGACAGTTATCCAAGTTAGAAATTTAAATTGTTGGACTAATAGACTTAATTTTGTAAGTTTTAGTATAATGTGACTGTCATTGTGGATAACTGAGTTGGATCTTGAAATAACAGTCTCTTTACAGGAAGCAACATAACGACTTACCTGTTGAATCTAAATATCTATTATGCATTAAAAAAAGTGCAATTATTTTTGCAAGTTTTAGTGCTTCTCATAATATTCTGAATCTTGTGCAATTTTCTGTTCAATATTCAGTTAGATGTCTTTAGTTTATTAAACTCCACATATGCTTTAAATCTTAATGCTGTATGATAGGCCAAAGTACCAACAAGTGTTAATATTATGGTGAACCAGCCTCATTGTTTTTGGTTGCCTATATTCAACTATCTAACTTCTTTTTACATTGTAATGTTTGCGGTAGTTTTTTATCATTTGCATGAGTTTATATTCTCTGCAAATTAAATGGTTCAGCAATTATAATCTTGCAGATGGTAGACATGGTGGAGGCCATGGTCATGGTGGTTCCCATCGGCATGGTAGAGGTAGTTTCATCTAAGACAATCTCTTCTGTCCAGCAATTTTTACTTTTTTAGAAGCACTAGGGATTGCTGATATGGTTTACCTTTGAATTTACAATTGATATAAATTTAATTTGACTCCTTGACATGTTAGATTACCATAGGAAGAGATACAGAGACGATGACCGCCACACACAGGAGTCATCAAAAGAACATCAGATCATGAATCTCGGAGGAACTCTGACCTTGAATCAAGACCGGTAATCTTAATGATGCTTCAGGCTGATTGATCAATTATTTTACAGTAGTTCCAATTGCCACACCTATATTGTGGCACACAGCCTGTGGGCATTGTTTCTTCAATTGAAGGCTTTTGCTTGTATTCCTCATGCATATGTTTGCAATTGCCATCACTGCTAGTATTACTCGATATGCTAGTTCCTAAAATATCATGTTTCCTCCTAGCTCTTGCCAGTATTTGTCTTGAATCTTAATCAATTACTTTATCTGCTGTGGCAGGAAAAAAATCCACGATTTCGGGAGAGTGGTGATTCTGATGATGACGAGGAAGATGATCGAAAAAGACGGGGATAACCAGAATTTCATGCTTAATCAAGCTAATTTGTATTGAAAATTTTCTTTTGGCATGATTAAAAGTGGCAAATTGTGCATTGTACATCATTGCAAGTTGCAAAGATCCTACTATGAAGTTAACTGTGAAATTCGTGGCTAGATCTGCTGCATATGGCGGTGCTATGTTGTTGCTCTTTATGTCTTGTCAGCAACAGTTTTCTTATGCCTTTGTTTCTTCTCATTTTAATCAGAATTAGTTAACTTTTCAGATCTTTTGCACAAGGGATTGGCTAATTCACTTTAAATGCATATCTATTGAAATTATCGTGATATGTTCTTAACTCTAACTTAACACCACCCCCCCACCCCCCAACAAAAAAAAAATAAAAAAAAAGGGGGCCAGAAACTGGCAGGAGAGACAAGGATAAAGATTTCCTGCAGTTAAGTGAAATGTTGATTAAGAAATGGTTTGAATAAGATTGAAATGTAAGTTATGAATTTACACTCTTTACAGTTAGTTTTCCCATTGCAGGAGTTCACATTCATAGGAACATAGTGAAATAAAACCATAATTTACCTTCACACTTTGACAATGAAGGTTGTAATGCTGGGACGGTGACCCAAAGAAACTAGGATGGATTAAGCAGGAGAAAGCCTTAAAAGTTAGGTTGGGGGTTGCTTTCAGTACCCTTTTTTTCCTCCAACAACATCCCTAATCCTCCTTTTCTCAAAATGCCCATATCCCTCCTTTTCTCTCTCTAACTCCACCTATTCCTCCTTTTCTCTCTCTAACTCCACCTATCCCTCCTTTTCTCTCTCTAACTCCACCCCCTTTTCTCTGTACCCCAATGATTTAAAAACCGGACTCCGACCGTCACCCGGTAGTGTTAGCGGTCGATTCAACCTCAATTGAACTCTAGTCTGGTTAAACCGCCCAAAACCGGGTTGAACCGCAAAAAGAACTGGGTTGGACCGTTTGAACTTATTTTTATTATTATTTTTATTTACTTTTTTCTCAAAATTAGTACTTATTTATTTATTTATTTATTTATTAGTCACCTGATTTAACCGAATGAACCAATTGAACCATGACCCAGACGTCACGCCGGTTCGATCTCCAGTCGATTTTAAAACATTGCTCTACCCTACCCAGCTTGCCACCCGCATGTCCCTGGCCCCTCCTCTAACCCCCAAAAAAAAACTTCTTTTCCCGAAATCCCTCTTCTTCTTTTTTTCTCCAAATTCTTTTACGTTTCATAAACTTGTTTCTGAAATAAAAAAAAAAGTTACTTCCTCATTTCTAGAAGGTAAAAAAATTTGAAAAAAAAAAATTCCAAAATCAGAAAGGTAAAAAAAAAAAAGCATTCAGAAGGGGATGGGTTTTAGGGGAGAGGAGAGTGGGTTGGTGTAACGGCCCAAACTACTTTCAGGATTGTTGATTGTCCTCACAAACCAACATGAGTGGTCACTCATCCTAAGAGTGCTCTAAGTCAAGCACGCTTAACTATGGAGTTCTTATATTTTGGGCTCCCGAAAAGAAGATGCATCTTGTTGGTATAGGTAGTACCAATCAATTCTTTTAAGTCATACTTCAACCGTGCAGTCTCATACCTGCATAGCCTCAGGATCCCTCTCATTCTGGTGTGAATTCGGTTCATTCACGTATCCCTTTGCTTGTCAAGTGCTTCAAGCACCGACAGTGTAACACCCCAGCAACCCGGTGCTGCCTTTGGCCCACCAAAATGCTGAGCATGCTACTCACAGGACTTTATTCCCCCCTTAAGGAATATTTTTGCCTCATGGGAGGTTCGAACCCACACCCAAAGGGATAAAGGTAATGGAAAGCACCTCCCCATCACCACTTGATTAATTGGTCTAGTGGTATCCCTTTGTTTTTGTCTTCACCACCCCACTTTGGATTTAATCTAAATTAATGGTGTTTTTGTCTTCCATATGTGAATACATGCCTTGACAGGATGATTTTGATGATTGACAAAAGGGAGTCTTGCAAATAGTCAACCGTGCAAAAAGTGGAAAAGAATACCAAGACGCGTATCAAGAATGATTGTTTCTCAAGTCTTTGGGTTACGGGTATTTATTTATCTTTATTAAGACAATTTGTAAGTAGTAATAAAAAGCTCTCAATTAAAAATTAAATCACACACGCACAAAATATTTTGACATGCATATCTCGTGTCGGATGTCGAAATGAGGAAGTCGGATGTCGAGCCGAGGAGGAAGTCGCGTGTCGATCTCTCGAGAAATCGGATGTCGAAATGAGGAGGAAGTCGGATGTTGAGCTCTGAGGAAGTCGTATGTCGAAGTGAGGAGGAGGTCGCGTGTCAAGCTTATGAGGTCGCGTACGAGGTCGCGTGATGAGCTCTTGTAAACGCTTGGCGATGATCCGTGTCGGTGATGAGGTCGCGTCTGAGGTCTCGTCTTGGCCGATGAGGTCGCGTCTTCGAAGCTATGTGAACCGACCGATGAGGAGATCGTATGCCGAAAGCCGTGTCGAGGTCGTCTGCCGAGTGTCTTCATAGGTCGTCTGTAGCCGAAGTGTCTTCCAGGTCGTATGCCGAACCGACTCAGTGTTTTCAATTTCTTTATTTCAAAGCATAGCGGGCAAATCTTCCTGCAACGACAAATCCTTTTAATAATCAACGCATAGCGGGCAAATCTTCAACGGGCAAATCCTCAACGGACATTTTTTTAAGTCGTGAGACGCTCCTCGGTCGGTCTATAAATAAACAACGCCAGCTGTGCTCTTTCTTACAACACGACAATACAACGCGATTGCTTAATTTTTGTGCCAAAAACTCACAAATATTTTTCATCACTCACACTTATTTGAGCACAATTTTTGAGAGCCTTTTTATTCTACATAATTTGAGTTGTATTATTTGAGCTTCAATTTGTTATATCTGCACTAGTGAGTGTATCTTTCTCATCTCATTTTATTTGTGAAAATCATTTCTTTATGGGTAGGAGTCCCAAGGTGTCCATAGAGAGGTGTCATCTCTTGTACGTATTGCTTTGGTATAGAGTTGTAAAGGTTTCTAGCTGAACCTGATTTAAAAGCTAGTGATTTAGTGAAAATTCCATAGTGGTTTGCTTTGGGGACAGGACGTAGGCCACAGGGGTGTTTGGTGGCCGAACCTGTATAAATTGCTGCGTGCTCTTCTTTGCTCTCTGTCTCTTTATCATTCAAGCACTTTATTTATTTTTGTTCTTTATTTATTATTCGGTCATTTATTTTCTGTAATTTTTTATATAAGCACCGCTATCACAATTCACCCCCTCTTGTGTTTGAAGTCAATTGGTAACACCATAGGAATCGAGCCATGTACCTAGGGGTTAAATACAATGGTTTTTGATTCCTAGTACCGACCTAGGCGCCTTTTATTGTAACACCCTGGGCCGCCACCCATTTTTGGGCCGTATCACAGTGTGCCGGACCCACTGCCTCTACGATGCATACCGGGCCCATTGACCCCTCTGCAATGCATACTACAGTGTCCGGTTCACTCACAGGACTTCACCACCCCCCTTTGGATTTAATCCAAATTAATGGTGTTTTTGCCTTCCCTAGGAATCGAGCCATGTACCTAGGGGTTAAATATAATGATTTTTGATTCCTAGGTACATTAATTTGGATTAAATCCAAAGGGGGGTGGTGAAGTCCTGTGAGTGAACCGGACACTGTTGTATGCATTGCAGAGGGGTCATTGGGCCCGATATGCGTCGCAGAGGCAGTGGGTCGGGCACACTGTGGTACGGCCCAAAAATGGGTGGCGGCCTAGGGTGTTACAGACAGTCACTTTGTCGCCGTCGTCAGCCTCAGGCGTCACATACCCACCAACTTCCACATGGTTTGTCCCCGAACCACACCATACTGAGAGAGATCTGCTTTGATACCATTTGTAATGGCCCAGACTACTTTCAGGATTGCCGACTGTCCCCACAAACTAACATAGGTCTTTTCAGCGTGTTTTATCCTCACTCACACGCTTTTTGGAAAGCTTCCCCGAAGGTCACCCATCCTAAGAGTGCTCCAAGTCAAGCACAGTTAACTATAGAGTTCTTATATTCTGGGCTTCCGAAAAGAAGATGCATCTTGTTGGTATAGGTAGTACCAATCAATTCTTTTAAGTCATCCTTCAACTGTGCAATCCCATACCTGCACAGCCTTAGGATCCCTCTCATTCCGGTATGAATTCGGTTCATTCACATGTCCCTTTGTTTGTCGGTACTTCAAGCACGGCAATCACTTTGTCATTTGCCATCGGCCTCAGGCGTCACAGGTGTCAGGTTACTTTTTGTGTATTTTTATTTGACAGTCCCACCTACCCCCCACCAGCACGAGGGAAAAGAGAGGGGAGTGGTAAGGCATATGAGAAACCGAAACTACTCAATATATGGCTGGAGAATGAAGGTGAAGTGAAGGATGTTGCGACTTGTGAGAAGAGAGGAATTCAAAATTAGAAGTGCAAAGAGGGAAAGATATGACTTTCAGTGGTTAGGAGATTAAATGTTGAACCCTTGTTCTCACATTCTCTTGTCTCGGCCAGGGCATAATGTAAGTCGGAAACAATTTTTACTTTGGAAAGGAGAGCTTCATGCGCATGAAAGAAGAAAAAAAGTATTATTTGTGTAGGATTATGCACATGGAAGAAGAAAAAATTAATGGAAGTGCTAGACACTTTTTACTCTTAGGAACTTGAGTAGATGTTTGAATTAAAATAAAACGAGGCTCCTTACTATCTCGAGCAGCATGGCCATGGTGTAGGGGAGAAAATAAAAGTTATAGTTAATGTGATAGGTACTTGTATGGGAACATGCAGTAGGGGATGCTTGCATGAAGCAGAAAAATCAATGCCAATAATAGGAGTTGTAATGTGTCTAATTATAGGAACAATCGAGTGAACACTGTTTTATTAAATTGAAGTGAGATGGATGCAACCTCCAGTGTATATGCTGGAAGGATTACAAGTAGTAGAAGAATAGAAACTGAGAAGGTAACACTGAAAATGCAGAAAAGAAGAAATAGGAGAAGGAGAGCAGAACCGATACAGAGAGGAGAGAAATTCAGAGGGGAAGAGAATCAGAAAGATACATCACATATTGCATACCCCATTTCCCTACCTACATTCTATTATATACGTCTCATGCTCACTACCATTCCTTCCACGTGTCCATCAATTCTAACTAACTTGCTGCCATCACTTTATTGACTTGGTTATTTCCTTTTTCCTCTATTGGTACCATAACAGATCACACCTCGGTTATGACTTGTCATATATTGACATATGGCTTGGATGGGCATAGATTTTGTAACATGGCGATGCACACATGTTTATGTGCATGGAAGGAAAAACATTTGAAGGAGCCGCATTAGAGACCCATGCATCGTGTCTTCACTTCCTTATCTACCCACACACTGACACCCACTCTCACTGGCACGCTCTTCCTTGGAATTGTCGAATAAAAGAACACAAAAATAAGGTCCAAAAAGATACTTCCAGAGAAAACCAAATGTACCTGGAGACAACTAAATTTTGTCCGGGAATATATTTCCGAATGTTATAAATAGTCCAGAAATAAACCTCTGGTAGGCTAATTTCCATGTCGACTGGGACCAACACGTTCGGAAATATATTTCCAGAAACAATTTTGGGAAAAAATGAAAACCTGATAGGGAGAGTATGCTAACGAAAACGGCAGCTGTATTAATAATTCCCAAGAGAATATTCAGTTAACAACAACATTTAGTTTGGAATCGAGGGAGTTCTTCTCGCTGGCTGCTCTTCTTTTCTGTAATTCAGTTTTGATACTTTCGATACAATTTCCTTTTTGTTCAAGAACAACATATTTATTACTTTTGATCAAAAATCAAATTTGTTCTTAAAAGTACGTTTGAGTAGAAGTGGAAATATATTTGCATTAGTTTACAAATTTCATTTAAAATTTACTACAAACTTACCTTGATACAATTTTTTTAAAACATTAATCACTTAATTTCAAATTTAATTTTTATCAAAACTAATTTTATAAAATCAATATCATACAAAATCAAGCTTATAATCTACAACCGAACACTTAAACCGGTTAGAAGAAATCCAAAAGTTGCTCTGTATCATTGATAAGATACACCTTATCTACCCATGCATCGTGTCTTCACTTCCTTATCTACCCACACACTGACACCCACTCTCACTGGCACGCTCTTCCTTGGAATTGTCGAATAAAAGAACACAAAAATAAGGTCCAAAAAGATACTTCCAGAGAAAACCAAATGTACCTGGAGACAACTAAATTTTGTCCGGGAATATATTTCCGAATGTTATAAATAGTCCAGAAATAAACCTCTGGTAGGCTAATTTCCATGTCGACTGGGACCAACACGTTCGGAAATATATTTCCAGAAACAATTTTGGGAAAAAATGAAAACCTGATAGGGAGAGTATGCTAACGAAAACGGCAGCTGTATTAATAATTCCCAAGAGAATATTCAGTTAACAACAACATTTAGTTTGGAATCGAGGGAGTTCTTCTCGCTGGCTGCTCTTCTTTTCTGTAATTCAGTTTTGATACTTTCGATACAATTTCCTTTTTGTTCAAGAACAACATATTTATTACTTTTGATCAAAAATCAAATTTGTTCTTAAAAGTACGTTTGAGTAGAAGTGGAAATATATTTGCATTAGTTTACAAATTTCATTTAAAATTTACTACAAACTTACCTTGATACAATTTTTTTAAAACATTAATCACTTAATTTCAAATTTAATTTTTATCAAAACTAATTTTATAAAATCAATATCATACAAAATCAAGCTTATAATCTACAACCGAACACTTAAACCGGTTAGAAGAAATCCAAAAGTTGCTCTGTATCATTGATAAGATACACCACCAAAAAGGAAATTTTCCTATCTTTCAGTCTTCAACGAGTCCAACAGTGGTAAAATATAACCGTTATCTGGTATCCACACATAATTGCATGTAATAAGCCAAGTTGTTCACTGCCTGAGCAAAACCAGTGTTGTCAACCGTAGATTGTAAAAAAAAAACGATTTGTTCAAATTCCGCCATGCTATAGCATTGCTATAGACGCTATTTGAAAACATTGAGCAAAACAATGAAAAACATGTTTCTCTGTCTGTGCTTTAGGTAGAAACAAACAGCAGAGTGAATACAGAATTCAAATGCCCCCGGAATAGGTATGTCTTTTTTAATTTATCCTAAATTTATTGTGTAAGGTTAAATTGGAAACATTTTAATCTGTTTTTAATTTTAGATTGTGTTAAGAGCTCAATTGTGTTATATAATTTGAACTGAAAAATATCAAGAATACTAAACACAAGAATAGACCAAAATTCTTGCATTGGGACAAAAATGAACCAATTAAAACATCTCAAAACAAGCTATTGATTTCGGAAATCTGCTACATACATGGCAGGAGGCCATACTTGAAATCCAATCAGCTGACGTGACATAAAAGGTCGTTTGCCTAAGAAATCAGCTGAGGACGAAGACAGATCCGAACACAACAGGCATGCCAATATCAGTATAGAAACTCCTGCCAGCTCATAAATATTTGGTGCATTTTGATAATTCTTTGATGAAACCTCACTCAACTTCTTTGATAATTCTTTTTCTCCGTATTGTCTGTGTTGCAACACTCCCTGGGGCACTGTGAGCTTTTCTCCTCTCTTCCTTTCTTTTCTCAGCATCAACCTTAATGCGTCGCAAAGCAGCAGCTTTGAATATTGGTCTTGGTAAGTGTCTATGCCTGTTGAGCAAAACCCAAATTAGGAATAATAAGCATAACATACATGGCAAGTATATTGTTTTGCAAAACATATGATATTGAATGTTTGCCAGGTTTGGTTCCCAAAAATAATTGCTTTGATCAAATTACCTGGCAATACGGTTAACTTCAGAAAGATGCCTGTAGCGTTTCTTTATGGCCTCATGATATTCATGCTTCTTCTGTTCCCTTGGGAGAATCTGTTGCATTGTCACAAAAAGTGATTATCAGAGCTTCTCAGGATGGAAATCTTTCACACATAAAGTTTTGGGTCTGGCTTGACGCATCCATTGTTTGACTCAAAATTTAGTAAAATGCAAGAGGAGGTTAGGAAGACAACTTATTACTCCGAGTTGTTTGACTCAAAATTTAGTAAAATGCAAGAGGAGGTTTGGAAGACAACTTACTACTCCGAGTTGTTCTGATGCTTTAGCCTTCCAAAGCCTGAGGTTAGTATCATCACTTCCTGAAATGACGTAACTTCCGTCACCGCTGAACTTGACACAGAATACCCTGTGTACCAAAGATAACGGTCAGCCCACCATAAAGCATCAAAGGATTCTTTCCATAAACTAAGCAGCACAAACAGCAAAAGAAATCTTTACACAACCAAGGTTTACATTGTTTGAAAAGTCATGCAAACTATAAAACACAACAAAATGCTCAGCGCATGATGTATAAATTGAGTGAACCTTTGCATTCTCTTAGTATGATAAATCTCTCTGCTGTGCCCACCATTATAAAGGAAAATTCTCACCTACAAATGACAAATAGTTAATAGATACACCTATAATTCAGTAAGAACAAATGACAAAAGATTAAAATGAAGTTTAAGGGAACTAACTGTTCTATCATAAGATCCAGTGACAAATTCCCGACCAGTTGGTGAGTAGTCAATATCCATCCTGTAGAATGATACATCAAAATGTTAGGACGATGAATTCCAGAATGACCAAATACAGTAAATATTTAAAGAAAATTCATATTACACTGCAGAAACGTGATCTTTGTGAACACATTTAGCTTCATCCAACTTCCTAGCATCAAAACTATAGCAGTTACCATCTTCATTTGCCTGCATGACAATGAAATTTGTCTAATAATTCAAATAACACTAAAATATTGATCTTAAAATGTAACTATAAAAATACATCTCAACAATATCTCGGCTGCTACCCATAGCCAAAACCCTAGCCATTGGTTAAAATTCATCAGATAAACTTACAGCTGTCAAATTTATGGGTTCCATCGGATTCCAAGATAAAGAATTGGTTTTGGTCTGTCACATTGAAGTAAAAGTTAGTATAGTCATGAATGCATTTGGAATAAAGACCAAAAGATAGGAGGGGAGGGAATCTTAACTCAGTAGTAATAATGTATAAGTCTATTAATAAAATTGATAAGGCATACCAAAATAAAAATCTGTGCCATAATTTTAAAATAATGATAAGAGATAATTACCAGCATTATCATTTTTCTCACTGGGGTAGCCATACGTAAATCATACAGATTTATGCTCCTGTCACTGAAAGAAAAACAAATCAGACAAAAATCTTCCTAATTTAGTACGTGAGCAGATTAAAGTAATCAGAATTTGAAATCTAAATGAGCAGAAAATGCAATCCAAAAGAAACATAAATCAGTTCCCTGTCATATTCCTTCCTATAAATGAGATGACTGACATTTTTTGCCAGATATAACAATAAAAATTAAGAGACACCAGGTTCAGACAAGTATCTACCACCCAACAACAACAATTATAAGAACACATTTTCTCGCACCCAGGCACCTATTTAAATTAAATCGCATTACTTATCTTTTTTCTATTTTTTTTTTATAGATTGGTGATGGGAATGAACAATTTCGAAATTTAAATGATGAATCAAAAAATCTTATGGAATTCTGAAAGCTGGAAAGATCCTTCTGATCGAATCATATCATTCCATTATATTGACAATTTCAAAAAACTGTTCATACTATGAACATAGTATAATGGCGGTCGGGCAAGTATGCCCCCATCGTCTAGTGGTTTAGGACATCTCTCTTTCAAGGGAAACGAAAACCAAGATTATTTCAATTAAGTTGACAGTGTCAGGGCTTTAATTTTGGAAACGGAACATTCAGATGTACTAAAACAATAAAGAAAACCATCTCGATAAAATACTAACAGATATAATAAACTTTACCAAAAAAAAAATAATGAGATCAGCAAAACCTAAACACACAACAAAGAAAAAGATCAAATACTATTTTTTTTTTTTGGGGGGGGGGGGGTTGAGTGAATTTGTATCATTGATATCAACATCCTAGTGTACCTAGCTGTGCTTGCCAAGAGATTTGGTTGTCCAGGATTAAAGCGGACAGAAATCACTGTATCTGTTCCCCATACAAAACTATTTATTGGCTGAGACCTGCAGAAGGAAAGTAACACCACCAAGTTACCAACATGAAATAAGAGAGTCCACAAAAGTAATCTGTGATAGTAAAATAAGTAAACTAATCAGAAATTGAAATCAAAACCTGTTGTGATTCCATATATCTACTTGAGCACCACCTGTAGCAAAATGCTCGCCATCCCACTGGTGATCAGCAGCACTGAAAATTGAAATAAGTAAGCAAATATTCTGTAAACATAAAAATATAGTAAAACGATAAGTTTCAATATCTTCCTGGGATATCCACCCCACAACTTACCAAAATGCATTCTTCCAAACATAAACACTTGCTGGCTGGAAAAAACAAAAAAAAAAAAACATGTTCAAAAAATTGTGGGATAGCATACCCAAACAAAATTTTACCAAAAAAATCCTCTGGCACAATAATTTACCTCAACAGTATTCTTAGTTGAGCCACCTGACTCAAGAGTGGCAACAGGAACATTCCAAAGTCTGATACTGAACACAAATATTCCAGTTCACATCAGAAGAATAAGTCACTGATGGCTAAACAGGGAGCTTAATATAATAGGAAAAAAAACGAAAAGGGTAGATCCTTACGTGGAATCAGTTCCACATGAAACGAGAATGCGTCCATCCGTAGATGCTGTCAGGCCTCGCACAGCACCTTGGTGACCAGGAAACTGACAAATTGTCTGTCTGTTTTTTTTTTTTTTCAAATCAAAACAAGCAACAATATTAGATACATAATAGTGTGGTCCCAAAATTCTAATCATGAAAAACCTCCCTCCCATCCTTGCCTAAAATTTAATTAAATAAGCTAACACATGGGCCGCTCACATATATTTTTCTTACCCATTTATGCAAATTTGATGTATTATTAAATAAATTTATCATATAAGAACTAAGAAATTTTTTATGATCATTCTTTCAGAAAGCGATTATATCCTGAATCCATGAAATAAAAATAAAATCTCAAGTCATACTTGATATAGCAAACTAAGGTTCATTCACATCTAAGAAAATTTTAACTTCTTTTAAACTTACTTATTATCCATGATTGACCACACATGCCAACAGGAAGGAAAGAAAAAAGATTTAGCTCTAGTAACCCGATTGTTAAACTAAACAAACACGAGTATGTTTATAATAGATAGAAATGTTCTTCATTTCAAAGATAATACCATACATCATGTACTTGATTCTAAGTTTCTCATAGAAACAGAAAATTTTAAAAATTCAGATAAAGAAGCATATTTATTACCTTGAAGCTATGTCCCAGAGACGAATATCTGTGAACACAACAAAGATAAATGTTAAAGGTTTTCAATATATAAGCAACTAAACTAGTCCAGTATAGTTTGAATATGTAAAATGGATTGACCATCATTTAAGGAAAAAGGAGTAGTATGCCTATTACCCAATACAAAATAACAGAAGAAAAACCAAGAAAAAAGTACCAAAATGACACAGCCATATGTTTTGTGTTGGGGGGCGGGGATCTAGCAGACTGCCTATCTGTAAATGTTTTATGATTGTTTCATTATTATGTATAATGAATTATGCAAAGAGAACCGTTTAATTAAAAACAACTATGTATTTTCATAATCAGCAATGGTTATGCCACAAGCATGACAGCATTTGCTTCCATTCTTGCCCTACTTAATAAGGAGGCTTGAAAAAATCGAGACAATTTAATGAGTAATGCCACACAGCCTAAAAGATCGTAGATAAAAATCAGCCAGAATTTGCCAACATTAAAGGGTGATGGTTTGATAAGTAAAAGTAATGGTGACTACTCATCTATCCAATAGTCAATAAAAATTTCAAGTTGTGAACCCATTCTAGCAAAAGAATGTCAAGGTGACCACATCAACACATCACCCTTCAAAATTTTCTCAACCGATAACCATTACCAAAGCTGTCAAACTTGAGAGCCTACGTAAAATCATGAAATCCCCAGACCGGACTAGACCAGACTAGACTTGACTTCTAACCCTTTACCAATTTTCAATGAAGAAAACTATGACTATCGGAGCATTGAGATGAAGACATTTTTCTTGTCTCAAGGCATGTGGAATACGGTCTCCGAAGAAATAAATATTTCAGAATCCAATAATGGAAAACATTTTCGAAAAGAAGAAAAAAAGTAAAACAAAATAGTGGAATATGAATTAAGGTAAATCATTTGGAGAAAGATTGTTGACATTGGAGAAACCACAATGTTAATCATGTAAAAGATTTGGGCATGTGGAGAGAAATTGACACTCAAAAGGCAACCAACAAGCAAATTTCCCGAAAGAAAATAATGATAAAGAATATTTATTTTATTTCTGCCAAAGTGCTTTCAAGAAAAAGAGAGATGTATCGTGTATGGCAGTCAGATAGTACCTGTAGCAGTCATATGGCTCCAGATATAAATGTATTTTCAAATATCAACATTACATTCAACTCAACGGTCACAAACTGGCCAACTGAAGATATGTTAAAGTGACAAACAAAGGATGTGTTGCTGTTGAAACTGAGAAAGGTACGAGAATGAGATATATTAAGAAGTACTGTCTGTTACAAGTTTGGACCAAAATTTATTGTGTTGTGCAAAATGCTTGAGGTAGGATATATATTCATTTTGAAGGAAATGCCTGCTCAATATATAACAAGAAAGATATACATTCTGTCATAGCAAAAGTTACAATGAAGGACAGAAATTTTCCAATTCAATGGAAGACTGCTACAGCAATGAAGGTGGAAGATGATTTGTGGCTATGGCATCAAAGGTTTGGACATTTAAAATTTCAAGGGCTGAAGAGTGAAGACAGAAATCTACCAATTTATAGAAATAAAGCAAGACACTAGTGAAAGCTGAATGCTTGGCACGCAAAAGAGACAATTGTTTCCAACAAAAGACATTTGGAGAGCCAAGTCTATGCTGGAGTCAGTACATATAGATATCTGTGGGCCAATTTGCACTATGTCACTCAACAGAAACAGGTACTTCATTCAAGAATGATTGTGGGTTTTTACTTGTGATAGAAAAATCAAAAGCATTCAAAATTTTCAAGAAATTCAAAAACAAAGTAGAAATGCAAAGTGGCCATCACTTTAATACACTAAGGAGTGATTGAGGGAAAGAATACAAATCAAATGAGTTTGATAAGTTTTGTGAAGAGTTGAACATCAATTAACTGTTGGTTTATATGCATCAAAGCAAAATGAAGTATCTAAAAGAAAGAATCGCATTGTGATGGAGATGGCAAGATCTATGCTTGGGAGAAAAAGGCCTTCCTAAAACATTCTTAACTGAAACTATATAAACTACAGTCTATTTAGTAAACAGATGTCCTACAAAAGCAGTGAAGGATAAGACACCAATCGAAGATTAGAGCAGTCACAAGCATTCTGCAAGTCGTCTCAGAGTATTTGGTAGCCTATGCTACATTCATGCTCCTCAAGAACGAAGTAAGCTCGGCAATAAGCATGGAGAAAAAAAAAGTAATATTTTTGGGCTACAGTAGAGTCAAAAAGAACATTGAGCTTACAATCTGAAGACAAAGAAGTTGGAGGTGATTAGTCAAGACTTCAAAGTTGAGGAGAACGTGACTCAGAATTTTGGATGAAGGAAAAATAGAAAACAAAGCTATCAATGTGGCAGTATGCCCATCTCTTCAAGAAGCACTCCGAGAAGAAGATAATAAAGACCAAGACATCCCAAGAAATCTAGAATCTATAGCAACATCTCCACAGTTCCTAATATCATCACCATCAACAGCATCACAGTTGCTAACATCTCCACAGTTCCTAATATCATCTCCACAGCAGCTCAAGAGAAATGGAAGATTTAAACCCAGCATTTCTAAATGGATTTCTAGACTGAGAAATTTATGTGGAGCAATCGCAAGGGTTTGAAGTTGAAGGAAAGGAAGATAAGGTCCCTAATCTGAAAAAGGCTATGAACAGACAAAAGAAAGCACCACATGCCTGGTACAAAGTTTGTTCAATTCTTAGAAAAATATTTCTTGAAAGGTGTAAAAGACATGTCTGGTACAAACTACAAAGTTTGTTCAATCCTTAGAAAAATATTTCTTGAAAGGTGTAAACGGGCGGCCTAGTTGACGAGGCTCCAACCAAGTGGGGTTTGGGAAGGTTAGATGTACGCAATGTTATCAATGGCGGATGGCAGTCCACGGCGGAAAGCCAAAAATCCGCCATCAAAAAATGGCGGATGCGGGAAATGGCGGACGCCATGGCGGGCAAATATATATATATATATATAGACACACACACACACACACACACACACACATATATATATATAGTGTAGTGCAAAAAAAATGCTACATAAGTAAAATATAAGGCTTCAATTGAACTAAAATATATTACTATTACTATTTGATATTTAATTTATTATATTTTTCTGAATTTTTTATTACTATTGTTATTATTATTTAGATTATTTTTTATTACTATTGTTATTATTATTATTTAGATTATTTTTCTGAATTTTTATTACTATTGTTATTATTATTTAGAATATTATTACTATTGTTATTATTATTTAGATTATTTTTTATTACTATAGTTATTATTATTATTATTTAGATATATTTCTGAATTTTTTTATTACTATTGTTATTATTATTTAGAATATTATTACTATTGTTATTATTATTTAGATTATTTTTATTACTATTATTATTATTGTTATTATTATTTAGATTATTTTTTATTACTATTGTTATTATTATTTAGAATATTATTACTATTGTTATTATTATTTAGATTATTTACTGAATTTATATGGAATGCGTTATTTAGATTATTATTATATATATTATATTGTATGTTATCAGTGAAACACGTTATGGCCATATTGAGGCCCATATGGCCACATGGCCCAATTTGTAAAAACCCTAACTGGCTAACTCGACCATTCAGCACCCAGCTGAAGTCACCGCCGCCACTATTTGAAAATGAGCAACAGCAAATGGTGGAAAACAAAACACGCAGAATCGGGTCGGATCCAAATTCAAGCACAGAAAACTCTCTCCTTCTTCTTCCTCCATACTTCTTCATTGTGTAGCCAAATTTGAGAGCCTCTCGTCTCCTCCTACGAGGCAGCGCGCCCCGATCCAAGAAAAAACGCAGAAGACGCAGAACCGGGTCGGATCCTGAGTCGGGTCATCTAACCAAACACGCACAGTTTCACCATTTTTGGCCGGGTTTCCGCCATGGCGCGTGCCATCCGCCCTGGCCGCTACACGCGAGGTGGCCGCCATGATCCACCATGCAGAACCCGCCCCGCCACCGCCTGGTTTGTTGCGGTTTGATGAAAATCCGCCACCGCCTTCCGCCATAGCGCCGCCATGGCCGCTTTTTAACAACATTGGATGTACGCAGCAGCAGCCTTATTCCCACAAGCGGAGAGGCTGTTTTCGGATTTGAACCCATAACTTCCAAGTCACAAGGCAACAACCTCAATGTTGCGCCAAGGCTCGCTCTGTTCTTGAAAGATGTAAAACTACCCAGAATTTTATTGGTAAAATTCTATGTACAATGTATTGTCTTTAGAAAAAGGTGACCAACGGCTATAAATAGCTTAGCAAAGAAGTCCTTGTAGGTGTGTAGAAAAACTATCAATAAGAACACTCATATTTTATCGATAATTCAACTGCTTCACTATCTTTCAAGTTACCCAACCAACTACAATTCCAAAACAACTCCAAAATTTTCTACTGCATCAACCCATCACCCTTCCAATTTTTCTCAACCCATTACCATTACCATTAAAATTCAAGTTTATTTCCAAATAACCTTTTAAATCATTCCAGAACTATCAAAAATCCATCACATGGCAAACCAAATTACCGCCTCTTCTCTTCCAAACTTTTCCATTCTCAAACTAAGAGCACAACACTATAATTAAACCATTACTTCCTATAGTTATAAAAGAAATTGGAAGATGATTAAATAAGGAAAGTTGAAGTACCTCCATCCATTGAACCGGAGAATATCTCTTTCAACTGACTAGGGTTCTTAGCCATACACGAAATAGAGTCTATATGTCCATCCATCGCTCCTATAAACGGTCTTGCAAAAATCTAAATTCTCAAAAAAAATAAAAAAATAAATCAGGGTAACAGATAAACTGCACAACCAATAAAAGCTATTCACTATCAAAAAAAACAAAAAGGGGGAAAATATGACCTTGTCCAACTTCACTGCATTAAGAGCACGCACATATTCCACCGCCTTCTCTTGAGGCCGAAGACCGGGATCGTAATTGCGGAACACCCTCTTTTCCAAATCAAAAGGGCAACGTTAGAATAAGCGAAAGATGATAAATTTAATTGAATTCAGAAGATTGAAGAGCGTCAACGATAAAGGGTCGTGTGGATTGAGAATCACCTGAAGGTCTTGGCTTCGTTCTCGGGTGAACTCATCCACAGAGCGTGATATAACTTTGACCTTCATTTTCTGTAGAAAGAGCAAACTCTGTTTCGCTTCTTCAACTGCCAAATTCAGGAGCAGTGTTGCTAAAATGCGAGTCAACGCGTAAGATCGTACGGTCCTACGAGTTTTCACCCCCTGAGCGAGTTGACTCTGTTATAGGATCGCCGGCCTGTAGAATCGCTGTAGTATCGTGGTTCCGGCTCGACAAATCGTAGGATCGTCGTCACTCTCTCTGCAACCTCAGTCGCTCTCTACGGTTCCTAGGGTAGACACTTGAGGAACCAAGCTTGTGTTAGTGGGCCGGATCCGGCAAACACAACAACAGGCCCAAGCGGGTTAAAAAAACCCAATTGACTAGGTGCTGTTTGTTTTAGATTTTAGAATCCTGTTTGGACCCTAAAATCAATTCTGGCATTTTTTTTAGTTACTATTTATGTGTTAGTTTTAGATTTTAGCAAATTTCAGAATCTTGTTTGTACTTTAGAATCAATTCTAGTAGAATCTACAACATCCAAGTTTTTCGGTTCAGAATAATTGATTCTAGATATGGGACCCACAAAATATTTCATATTTACACTTCAAAAGTGATTCTACTTTGTCAACCAAACATAAATCAATTTTTTTGAACTCACTTTTAAACTACCATTATCAAACACAAATCAATTTTTTTTAAACTCAATTTTTTTAAAATCAATTTTTTAAACAAGATTCTTCACAATCTATTTTACCAGAATCTAAAACAAACGGACCCTAGATCGATTCATTTCTAAATAAATTGAGATATTTTCAGTTGTGTCAAGGCACCTTTATTATTTATCGTTTGTTACAAATTTTGTTTACAATTTTTGACTCATCACATTGTTATCCTTTGTGCATTATGCATCCTACAGATGCCACATGATGCTAAATATTAGGATCTATATATCACTAGTCTGAAATACACCTAAAACACATATTTATAACGCCGGTTTTGGGGATAGCAGGCGTAACATATAACGCGGTGGCATTTTGAAATAAAATGATGAAATTGGGAGATCTATGGCGTAGGTTTGGGATAAAACCGCGGTCGTATGTAAGCGATACCTATGGCGTAGGTTTAGGTAAAGCATGGTCGTATCTCCAAGACATATGGCGCCGATTTTAAGTTAAAGCAGCGGTCGTATGTAACGCGAGACATATGGCGCGGTTTTACCCTAAAAGCGCCATATGTTTAAAAATATTGTGAGACTTATGGCGCCGGTTTTAAGTAAAAACCTCGGTTGTATGTAATGCGATACCTATGGCGCCGGTTTTAGGGTAAAACCGCGGTCGTATCTCCAACACCTATGGCGCCGGTTTTAAGTTAAAACCGCGGTCGTATGTAACGCGAGACATATGACCGCCTTCACGTCTGGAGACCCGCGACGAAGGAAGAAGCAGCAGCGGAGGAAAGACAGGCCAAGCAAGAGGTCGGTGCAAGAGGTCGGCGCAGCCTTGATGACATGAAGCAAGAGGTCGGTGCAGCCTTGATGCGAGAGAGACCACGAAACAAGAGGTCGGTGAAAGAGGTCGGTCCCGCGACGAAGGAAAAGCAGCAGCGGACAGGCCAAGAAAGAGGTCGGTGCAAGAGGTCGGTGCAGCCTGCAACGAAGCAAGAGGTCGGTGCAGCATTGATGTGAGAGTGACCACGAAGCAAGAGGTCGGTACCGCGACGAAGGAAGAAGCAGCAGCGGAGACAGGCCAAGCAAGAGGTCGGTGAAAGAGGTCGGTGCAGCCTTGATGCCACGAAGCAAGAGGTCGGTGCTTCTTCCTTCGTCGCGGGACCGACCTCTTGCTTCGTGGTCTCTCTCACATCAATGCTGCACCGACCTCTTGCTTCGTGGCATCAAGGCTGCACCGACCTCTTGCTTCGTGGCATCAAGGCTGCACCGACCTCTTGCACCGACCTCTTGCTTGGCCTGTCTCCGCTGCTGCTTCTTCCTTCGTCGCGGTACCGACCTCTTGCTTCGTGGTCACTCTCACATCAATGCTGCACCGACCTCTTGCTTCGTGGCATCAAGGCTGCACCGACCTCTTGCACCGACCTCTTTCTTGGCCTGTCCGCTGCTGCTTCTTCCTTCGTCGCGGGACCGACCTCTTGCACCGACCTCTTGCTTCGTGGTCTCTCTCGCATCAAGGCTGCACCGACCTCTTGCTTCATGGCATCAAGGCTGCACCGACCTCTTGCACCGACCTCTTGCTTGGCCTGTCTTTCCTCCGCTGCTGCTTCTTCCTTCGTCGCGGGTCTCCAGACGTGAAGGCGGTCATATGTCTCGCGTTACATACGACCGCGGTTTTAACTTAAAACCGGCGCCATAGGTGTTGGAGATACGACCGCGGTTTTACCCTAAACCGGCGCCATAGGTATCGCATTACATACAACCGAGGTTTTTACTTAAACCCGCGCCATAAGTCTCACAATATTTTTAAACATATGGCACCGGTTTTAGGGTAAAGCGGCGCCATATGTCTCGCGTTACATCTGACCAGCGGTTTTAACTTAAAATCGGCGCCATATGTCTTGGAGATACGATCGCGGTTTACCCTAAAGCAGGCGCCATAGGTATCGCTTACATCTGACCAGCGGTTTATCCTAAAACCGCGCCATAGATCTCCCAATTTCATCATTTTATTTCAAAAATGCCACCGCGTTATATGTTACGCCAGGTTATCCCCCAAAACCGGCGTTATAAATATGTGTTTTAGGTGTATTTCGCACTAGTGATATATAGATCCTAATATTTAGCATCATGTGGCATCTGTAGGATGCATAATGCACAGTGATAACAATGTGATGAGTCAAAAAGCGTAAACAAAATTTGTAACAAGCGTATAAATAACGGTGTGCCTTGACACAATCAAAATATCTCAATTTATTTAGAAATGAATCGATCTAGGGTCCGTTTGTTTTAGATTCTCGTAAAATAGATTGTGAAGAATCTTGTTTAAAAATTGATTTTAAAAAAATTGAGTTTAAAAAAAAATGATTTGTGTTTGATAATGGTAGTTTAAAAGTGAGTTCAAAAAAATTGATTTATGTTTGGTTGACAAAGTAGAATCACTTTTGAAGTGTAAATATGAAATATTTTGTGGGTCCCATATCTAGAATCAATTATTCTGAACGGAAAAACTTGGATGTTGTAGATTCTACTAGAATTGATTCTAAAGTACAAACAAGATTCTGAAATTTGCTAAAATCTAAAACTAACACATAAATAGTAACTAAAAAAAATGCCAGAATTGATTTTAGGGTCCAAACAGGATTCTAAAATCTAAAACAAACAGCACCTAGTCAATTGGGTTTTTTTAACCGCTTGGGCTGTTGTTGTGTTTCTTAGGATGTAACGACCGTTTAGGACCGCTACCGAAGCTCATTATACCGAGCTCGAGTTCTGAGCTCAACACACGAGCTCAGGATACCCTGTATGCGTTGTGTTTTACAATGATACTCTTGTCCCTTTTAGAAAAGTACGGGCTATATATTTTTTTTTTTTAAAACTATCTCGTGCACATCAGAGTAATTACAGCTTTTCGAAACATGGTGCAACTAAGACACAAGATTTAAGTCCTAAATAACAACACCTTGAGTAACAAGTACATACTCATATATATATATACAAGATATAAAAAGTGCATACAAAAAGACAAAGAATGATGTCCAAAGAAAATACACCTAAGGTATGGCGACTTCAAGAGAGCAATCATACCGTAGGGGATACTTCCACAGACACCCACACAGGGGGCTGCTCCAAAAGTAAACCGCCAGTCTACCCTGTGCTCAAAATGACAAAACATCACCCGTCCCAAACTGGTCACAGCCACTGTACACAAAAGTCATATAACAGCTACCCCAAGAAACATAACATAAACAAAGCCAATCACGACAAATAGAGATCGTCGCCCTGATCCTCGTCGACGTCCTCCTCGCCATCATCTGCAGTCGAGTTCCCTGCACCCTCGACATCGCCTGGGTAACCATCATGGATTGAAGGTACCACGGGAAAGGGTCAACTTCTCAACAAATCAAGATAATCCAGGCATCAAGAAATAAGTAAACAACAAAATATAATAGTCACCAAACGTAACTCGACCATCTCGCTCTAGACTTGACTCTTTATTCCGGAATATCGCCAGCAGGTCCATCCCCAAACTGACGCAATAGGTAAGCGGCCGGTCCAACCCCAAACCGATACCATGCATTAATCAGCAGGTCCAACCCCAAACCGATGTCACGGCGCCTAGTCAATCTCCCGTAAACAAAAGGGGACCTAGCACCCTAGTTATCCGGGTCACGGCTCAAAAACGTCATACGACTCGCCTAGCTCTCTCACTCGATGATTAGCTCGCCGCAGTCAAGGAGTGGCACATAAAATTACTTGATCACATATCAAATAAAGAGAGCATGTGTAACGACCCGTTTCCGGACCGCTACCGAGCTCAATATACCGAGCTCGAGTTACCGAGCTCAACACACCGAGCTCAACATAAACCTATATGAGATGTGTTTTAAAAACAAAACTCTTGTGCCTTTTAAAAATACGATATATATATTTTTTTTTTATAAAACCAACTCGTGCACATCAGAGTAATTACAGCTTTTCGAAACATGGTGCAACTAAGACACAAGACTTAAATTCTAATAAAACATACATGCATAACATACATATATATATCACTCGAAATAATAATGTATACAAATACAGAGTAGCAAATGTGCAAAGAAAATACACCTAAGGTACGACGACTTCAAAAGAGCAATCATACCCTGGGGGTACTTAGGAGACTCACGCAGGCTGCTCCAAAAGTAAGACCACCAGTCTACCTGTAACAACAAAACAACATCGCCCCAGCGGTCACGACCTCGAACACAAAAGAAAAACAAGTACAGTCCTCAGAAAAACAAATATCCAATAAACAAACAATCACGACAGATAGAGGTCGTCACTCGGGTCCTCGTCGAGCTCCTCCTCGGCATCGTCTACTGTCGAGTTACCTGCGCCCTCGACATCGCTGGGTAGCAGTCATGGATTGAAGGCACCACGGGAAAGGGTCAACTTCTCAACAATTCAAGATAAGCTCGACATAAAAATATAAGCAAGCGACAAAGTATAACATTCACCGGCGTGACTCGACCATCTCACTCTAAACTCGACACAACTCGCAAATCCATTTTCTCTCGACTCGATAATTTTCCGGAATGCACACGCAGCGTCTGCGTATGTCGGAAAAGTCCGGTAGAAACCTTGGGATCCTCGCTCTCCCTAGGGCGGTCGACTCGGGTCCCATAAGCGTGGCGACGTCTAGTCAATCTCCAGTAAACAAAGGGGACCTAGCACCCTCGATTATCCGGTCCACGGCTCAAAAGCGTCATACGACTCACCTAGCTCGCTCACTCGATGAACAATTAAGCGCGTCGATATTCAAAGAGTTAAACACAAGATATTCAACCGCATGTCAAATAAAGAGCAAGCTCGACATGAAGAAGCATAATTCAACATGCAATACACAATTCACGACATATATTCAATCACATATTAAATACATGCAAAAACTCAATCATATCACAACATTTCATTTCGACACAAATCAGAAATCCATACACAATAACGAACCACGTAGAATATGAAATGCCGCTACGCTGGCATACTACGAAAAGTATTAATGTGAAGCGCCCTTACTTAAGGACTTATAAAATAAAGCCTTAGAGATTTCTAGGAGTTGCCGCTACCGAACTCAAGTTAATCTTTGCTACAACGACTTCGACCGCGTCACGCTTCTCGATGCGACCTCGACACGTCTGATTCTCGATCGACCTCGACACGTCTGATCCTCGATCTGGATTCTGCTCGCCAGCGTCCTTGGATTCGCTTTCCGTACACCTCGATTGAAATCACTCGATCTCGGGAATCGGACTTCCTAAAACAAACATAACTCGGATCGATCTATGGTTTCCAATACATCTAGCTCTCTCTTCCCAAACTCAACCACAACCCGAAAAATATAAAACTCAAGAAGCTGAAATATAATTTTCCTCTAACACAAAGTTAGGGATTTCGATCAAAATTTCATGAAAAAGTTATCGATGCTTCAACAGATAGATCGACAACAACAATAACTGAAGCAACAAATGAGAAACAAAAAATCAAAGCAGACCAAAAATGGAGGTTTACGGGCGCTGCCGATTGCGAAATCGAGAGAAAGAAATTTGTTTTACAAGCCCAATTAATCGGTTAGAAAGATAGGTAATATTGTGAAGAAGAAAACCCATCAATTTGACATGATTTGGAAGCATAAAGCGGCTAAAAATGGAAGAAGAATTAGCGCTAAACGATGTACGAAGAAGATAAAAATCATTCTTCATACCTCGATGGTGATGGTCGATCAGGCGAGATATGGGTCGAGAAGATGATGATGAACAAAATTGATGAAGAAAGCTTGCGCAGAATCTCGATGGAACTCACGGTTTGGCTGATGGAGATTTTTTTGAAGAAAACAACGAAACACGAGCGTAAGGAAGGAAGAAGAAAGAAGAAAAGAGAAATGAGTGTTTGAGGAAAACCGATCGTGAATACGGTGGAAGGGCATAATCGTAACTCCAGCTATAAGATGCCAATCCCATCAATCATCTACCCGTTTAATCGTTCCTCCCATAATTACCCTCTACTGTTTGGCCACCCGGTCAGTCGGCCGACAATGTAATAATTACAAACAATATAATAATAACGTGAATAACGTTCAAAGAATACGAGGTATCATCTCGACATGATATCGACAAAGGTGCTCGTGCAAGCGTCAAGGTTCTAACACGAGTTCGTGAACGCGGTCTCCTCATTTCGACTTGCGTCTCATCGCTCGATGCAGCGACTTCATCAACTCGACACGCGACCTCCTCAGCTCAGCAGCTAGTGCACGTGGTCTCATCAGCTCGACAAATGATCTCGACAAACGATCTAGTCATGGGATCTCGACACAAGGTCCTGGTCGAGGTCTCGATACGTCGTCCTAATACGATGTCGATCTCGTCCTCAGGTGTTACAATCTCTCCCTCTAAAAAAAATTTCGTCCTCGAAATTGCAAATAAGATTCTTACCTCAGAAAAGTTCGAGTCTTGAGTCTCCATCTTCTCCTCCAGCTCCCAAGTCGCATCGCCCGTCTTTTGCTCCCACCCATCCTTGACAGGTTGGTTCTCTCTGCTCCGCAACTGTTTGGCTTTCCCGTCAACGATCCTTGCTGGTAATGCTTCAAAAGATAGGTCGTCCTTGGTTGAATCACATCCGGTTCGATGACATGAGAAGGGTCGGAAACATACTCCGTAATTGTGAGGCGTGGAAGGCGTCGTGGATGTTCGACAAGAATGGTGGTAAGACAATCGATATGCCCTTTGGACCAATACGACGAAGAATGCGGTAAGGTCCAATGAATTTAGGGTAAGTTTCTTGGATTTGATCGCCGACCAACTCCGATGGTGGGGTGACTCTAAGAAATACATGTTCTCCTTCCTCGAACTCGAGTGGTCGGCGTCGTTGGTCCTGCATAACTCTTACATCGACTTTGAGATGTTCGCATCCGATCTCTCGATCAAATGGATCTTCTCAGAGTCTGGCTGGATCATATCTGGTCCTGACGATTCGCTCGCCGCCCTGGTACCAACAAAGAGGCGTCGACATATCCGTCCATACTGGTAGCTTCAAAGGTGCCATTCCAATACTCGCATGGAAATCGTTATTGTAGGTGAACTCCACCAATGGTAAGACGTCGTCCCAACTTCCTCGGTGATCTAACGTCTGAAGCTCGCAACAAATCTTCAAGCGATTGGATCGTTCTCTCGATCGGCCGTCAGTAACACCTGAGGGCGAGATCGACATCGTATTAGGACGACGTGTCGAGACCTCGACCAAGACCGTGTCGAGATCCCGTGACTAGATCGCTTGCGAGATCATTTGTCGGTGATGAGACCACGTGCACTAGGCTGCCGTGAGGAGGTCGGGTGTCGAGTTGATGAAGTCGCGTCGGTGATGAGGGCGCATGTCGAAGCCGAGGAGACCGCGTTCACGAACTCGTGTTAGAACCTTGTGCGCTTGCACGAGCACCCTTGTCGACATCGTGGCGAGATGATACCTCGTATTCTTTCGAGCGTTATTCAGCGTTATTATTATATTGTTTGTAATTATTACATTGTCGACTTGCCGTTGTGGCCAGCAGTAGAGGTAATTATGAGAGGAACGATTAAAGCGGGTAGATGATTATTGGGATTGGCATCTTATAGCCGGAGTTACGATTATGCCCTTCCAATTTGTATTCACGATCGATTTTCCTCAAACACTCATTTCTCTTTCTTCTTTCTTCTTCCTTCCTTCTGCCTCGTGTTTCGTTGTTTTCTTCAAAAATCTCCATCGACGAAACCGTGAGTTCCATCGAGATTCTCGCCAAGCTTTCTTCATCAATCTTGTTCATCATCAACTTCTCGACCCATATCTCGCCCGCTCGATCGCCGTTGAGGTATGAAGAACAGATTTTTCTTTTCATCCGTACTCGCTTAGCGCTTATTTCTTCTTCCATTTTTAACCGCTTTATGCTTCCAAATCATGTCAAATTGATGGGTTTTCTTCTTCACGATATTACCTATCTTTCTAACCGATTAATTGGGCTTGTAAAACAAATTTCTTCCTCTGTTTTTCTGCAATCAGCGGTGCCGAAACCTCCATTTTTGGTTCGTTTGATTTCTTGTTTTTCATTCGTTAGCTTCCGGGTTATTGTTGTTGTCGATCTATCTGTTGAGCATCGATAACTTTTTCATGAAATTTTGATCGAAATCCCTAACTTTGTGTTAGAGGAAAAATATATTTCAGTTCTTGAGTTTTATATTTTTCTGGGTTGTGGTTGAGTTTGGGGAAGAGAGAGCTAGATGTATTAGAACCCATGGATCGATCTAAATTGTGTTTGTTTTAGGAAGTCTGATTCCCGAGATCGAGTGAATTCCGAATCAAGGGTACGGGAAAGCGAATCCAAGGACGCGGAAGCAGCAGAATCCATATCGAGGACTGTACGTGTCGAGATCGAGTAAGAGAAGTCGTTGTCGAGCTCTTTGAAGACAGCTATGTCGAGGTCGTTGTCGAGCAGCATTAACTTGGAGTTCGGTAAGGGCAACTCCTAGATATCTCTAAGGCTTTATTTTATAATTCCTTATGTAAGGGCGCTTCACATTAATATTTTCGTAGTATGCTAGCATAAGGGCATTTCATATTCTACGTGGTTATGTTATTGTGTATGGATTTCCTGATTTGTGTCGAGCTTGAAATGTTGTGATATGATTGAGTTTTTGCATGTATTTAATATGTGATTGAATATATGTCGTGAATTGTGTATTGCATGTTGAATTGCGTTTCTTCATGTCGAGCTTGCTCTTTTATTTGACATGCGGTTGAATATCTTGTGTTTAACTCTTTGAATATCGTATGCGGCAAATTGTTCATCGAGTGAGCGAGCTAGGTGAGTCGTATGACGTTTTTGAGCCGTGACCGGATAATCGAGGTGCTAGGTCCCCTTTTTGTTTACTGAGATTGACTAGGCGTCGCCACGCTATGGGACCGAGTTGATCGCCCTAGGGAGAGCGAGGATCCCAAGGCTTACTGGACTTTCCGACATACCGCACGGCGTGCATTCCTGAAAATTATCGAGTCGAGAGAAAATGGATTTGCGAGTTGTGTCGAGTTTAGAGTGAGATGGTCGAGTCACGCCATGAATGTTATACTTTGGTCGCTTGCTTATATTTTTATGTCGAGCTTATCTTGAATTGTTGAGAAGTTGACCTTCCCGTGGTGCCTTCAATCCATGACGGTTACCCGTGCGATGTCGAGGCGCAGTAACTCGGCGATGACGATGCCGAGGAGGAGCTCGACGAGGACCCGAGTGGCGACCTCTATCCTGTCGTGATTGTTTGTTTGTTGGATGCTTGTTCTTCTGAGGACTGCATTCGCTTTTCTTTGTGTTCGAGGTCGTGACCAGTTTGGGCGATGTTGTTTTGTTGCTACTGAGGTAGACTGGTGGTCTTACTTTTGGAGCAGCCTGTGGGAGTTCTGGCAAGTACCCCCAGTGGTATGATCGCTCTTTTGAAGTTGTCGCACCTTAGGTGTATTTTCTTTGCACATTTGCTACTCAGATTTTGTATACATTATTATTTCGAGTGATATATATATGTGTATGTTATGCATGTATGTTTTATTAGAATTTAAGTCTTGTGTCTTAGTTGCACCATGTTTCAAAAGTCAGTAATTACTCTCGATGTGCACGAGTTGGTTTTATAAAAAAATATATATCGTATTTTTAAAAGGCACAAGAGTTTTGTTTTAAAACACATCTCATATAGGTTTATGTTGAGCTCGGTGTGTTGAGCTCAGAACTCGAGCTCGGTATATTGAGCTCGAGCGTCCTGAAACGGTCGTTACACCGATCTGTGGATGATATGCCGAGCTAAGCTCGAGCTCTGCCTCCCATCGCCCTTGCAATTCCCTCCAAAATGAGACGTGAACTTCGGATCTCGGTCCGACATGATCGAAGAGGTATTCCATGAAGTCGTACTATCTCCGCGATGTAGATCTCGGTCGCCTTTTCCACGTTGTATGTCGACCTCATGGTAAGAAATGAGCGGATTTGGTCAATCGGTCGACGATCACCCAAATCGAATCATTCTTCTTCAAGGCCTTCGCAAACCTACAACGAAGTCCATGGAAATCTTGTCCCATTTCCATCTTTGTACGTCAGCGATTGTAGCATTCCCGCAGGTCGTTAGTGCTCCACCTTCGCTTCGACACGCCAAACATGAAGCTACGTGCTCGGCCACTTGCTTCTTCATTCCGGACCACCAAAAATGCTTCTTCAAGTCTTGATACATCTTCGTAACTCGGGATGAATACTAAAGTTGCTCTTATGCGCTTCGTCGAGAATCAACTTCCTCGGCTCGGATCGTTAGATGCGCACACTCGGCCATTGCACCTCAAGATGTCGTCGCTCAGGCCTGAAATTCATCGCCTTCCCTTGCGCTATCAATCCAGATCTTCTCTTGCAGAAGCTCGTCATGAACTTGCTGGTCTCGGATCTCGTCCAACAATCTGTTAGAAATGGTAAGCATACCAAATCTCAGCTTCCCCGGTGAAACTTCGACACTCAACTTCAAGTCTCGGAACTTCTCGAGCATCTCCAACTCCTTGATCATCATTACCGAGGTTAAAACGCTCTTCCTGCTCAACGCATCTGCTACTACGTTAGCCTTACCGGGATGGTATTTGTAACACCTGAGGACGAGATCGACATCGTAATAGGACGACGTATCGAGACCTCGACCAAGACCTTGTGTCGAGATCCCGTGACTAGATCGTCTTGAGATCTTTGTCGGTGATGAGACCACGTGCACTAGCTGCTGAGCTGAGGAGGTCGGGTGTCGAGTTGATGAAGTCGCGTACCGAGCTGATGAGGACGCAAGTCGAGCTGAGGAGACCGCGTTCACGAACTCGTGTTAGAACCTTATACGTTTGCACGAGCACCCTTGTCGACACCGTGTCGAGATGATACCTCGTATTATTTCGAACGTTACTCAGCGTTATTATTATATTGTTTGTAATTATTACATTGTCGGCTTGTCGTTGACCAAGCGAGTAGAGGTAATTATGAGAGGAACGAGTTAACGGGTAGGTGATTGATGGGATTGGCATCTTATAGCTGGAGTTACGTTTATACCCCTTTCTACTTGTTTGTATACCCACGGCCGTTTCACTCATTTCTCTTTTCTTCTTTCTTCTTCTTCCTTCCTTCGCTCTGTGTTTCGTTGTTTTCTTTAAAAATCTTCATCGACTAAACCGTGAGTTCCAAATGAGATTCTGCACAAGCTTTCTTCATCGATTTTGTTCATCATCAACTTCTCGACCCATATCTTGTCGATCGACCATCACCGCTGAGGTATGAAGAACAGATTTTCTTTCATCTGTAACTCTTGTTTAGCGCTAAATCTTCTTCCATTTTTAACCGCTTTATGCTTCCAAATCATATCAAATTGATGGGTTTTCTTATTCACAATGTTACCTATCTTTTTAACCGATTAATTGGGCTTGTAAAACAAATTTCTTTCTCTGTTTTTCTGCAATCGGCAGTGCCCAGAAAACCTCCATTTTTGGTTCATTTCGATTTCTTGTTTTCATTCGTTGCTTCTGATTATTGTTGTTGTCGATCTATCTGTTGAAGCATCAGATAACTTTTTCATGAATTTTGATCGAAATCCCTAACTTTGTGTTAGAGGAAAAATATCTTTTAGTTCTTGAGTTTCATATTTTTCTGGGTTGTGGTTGAGTTTGGGGAAGAGAGAGTTAGATGTATTAGAACCATAGATCGATCTGAGTTGTGTTTGTTTTAGGAATTCTGTTTCCCGAGATCGTGTGAATTCCGAATCGAGGTGTACGGGAAAGCGAATCAGGGCCAGGCGTGAGATCCGAGCGAGGATCATGCGTGTCGAGGTCGACTGAGAAGCGTACGTGTCGAGCTCTTTGAAGACAACCTTGTCGAGGTCGTTGTCGAGCTCATTTGGAGACAGCTGTGTCGAGGTCGTTGTCGAGCAGCATTAACTTGGAGTTCGGTAAGGGCTACTTCTAGATATCTCTAAGGCTTTATTGTATAAGTCCTTAAATAAGGGCATTTCATATTCTATGTGGTTATGTTATTGTGTATGGAATTACTGATTTGTGTCGAGATGAAATGTTGTGATATGATTGAGTTTTGCATGTATTTAATATGTGATTGAATATATGTCGTGAAGTGTGTATTGCATGTTGAATTGCGTTTCTTCATGTCGAGCTTACTCTTTTATTTGACATGCGGTTGAATATCTTGTGTTTAACTCTTTGAATATCGTATGCGGCGAATTGTTCATCGAGTGAGCGAGCTAGGTGAGTCGTATGACGTTTTTGAGCCGTGACCCGGATAACTGAGGGTGCTAGGTCCCCTTTTCGTTTACGGGAGATTGACTAGACGTCGCCACGCTACGGGACCTGAGTTAGGTCCTAGGGAGAGCGAGGATCCCAAGGCTTTGGACTTTCCGACATCTGATGCAGCGTGTGCATTCGGGAAAATTGTCGAGTGGAGAGAAAATGGGTTTGCGAGATGTGTCGAGTTTAGAGTGAGATGGTCGAGTCACGTCGGTGAATGTTATACTTTCTTTGTTTGCTTATATTTTTATGTCGAGCTTATCTTGAATTGTTGAGAAGTTGACCACTTTCCGTGGTGCCTTCAATCCATGACGGTTACCCAGGCGATGTCGAGGGCGCAATTAACTCGACAGTAGACGATGCCGAGGAGGATCTCGACGAGGACCCGAGTGACGACCTCTATCTGTCGTGATTGTTTAATTGTTGGATGTTGGTTTTTCTGAGGACTGTTCTTGTATTTCCTTTGTGTTCGAGGTCGTGACCCGATTTGGCGATGTTGCTATTGTTGCTCTGAGGTAGGCTGGTGGTCTTACTTTTGGAGCAGCCCCTGCGTGGGAGTCTGCCGGAAGTACCCCCAGGGTATGATTACTCTTTTGAAGTTGTCGTACCTTAGGTGTATTTTCTTTGCACATTTGCTACTCTGTATTTGTATACATTATTATTTCGAGTGATATGTATATGGGTATGTTATGCATGTATGTTTTATTTGAATTTAAGTCTTGTGTCTTAGTTGCACCATGTTTTAAAAGTCATAATTACTCTGATGTGCACGAGTTGGTTTTATAAAAAAAAATATATCGTATTTTTAAAAGGCACAAGAGTTTTGTTTTTAAAACATATCTCATATAGGTTTATGTTGAGCTTGGTGTGTTGAGCTCGGTAACTCGAGCTCGGTATATTGAGCTCGGTAGCGGTCCGGAAACGGGTCGTTACAGTATTCCAACGTAAAGTCGTAGTCCTTGAGAAATTCTGTCCATCTACGCTGACGCATGTTGAGTTCTTTCTGGTCGAACAGGTACTTCAAGCTCTTATGATCGCTGAAAACAGTAAGAGTGCTCCCATAAAGGTAGTGCCTCCATATCTTGGCCAAAAACTCTGCTTTGCTAGCTCCAAGTCGTGAGTAGGGTAGTTCCTCTCGTGAATCTTGAGCTGTCTTGAAGCATACGCGACCACCTTCCGATGTTGCATCGACGCATCCCAATCCCTGGTGTGACGCATCACAATACACCTCGAAAGGCTCTTACGGTTGAGGCAAAATCAGCCCAGCGCTGTCGTCAAAAGCTCCTTGATCTTTGAAAATCGGCCGCGCACTCCTCGGTCCACGCAAAGGTTGATCCTTCCTCGTCGATTCGTGTAAGAGCGCGACAATCTTCGAGAAACCTTCAATGAATCTTCGGTAATAGCACGCTAAGCCGACAAAACTCTGATCTCGAATCGCCTTCTGGTGTTCCCACGCTAGCACAGCTTCAATCTTAGTTGGATCCACAGCTATCCCTTCTCTGGAAATTACGTGACCAAGAAAATTTACCTCTTCAAGCCAAAATTCACACTTCGACAGGTTGGCATAGAGTTGCTTATCTCGTAATATCTGTAGTACTCGACATAGGTGTTCTGCGTGCTCTTCTCGGTTTCTCGAGTAGATCAATATGTCGTCGATGAACACTACAACGAACTGATCCAAAAACGAATGGAAAATCCTGTTCATGTAGTCCATAAACACACGGTGGCGCATTCGTCACCCAAACGGCATCACCAAGTACTCGTAGTGACCGTATCTAGTCCTGAAAGTCGTTTTGGCGACATCTCCCTCCTTCACGCGAATCGATGGTAGCGGGCTTCAAGTCTATCTTGGAAAAGATCGCCGCTCCACGAAGTTGATCCATCAAGTCGTCAATACGTGGTAACGGATAACGGTTCTTCACGGTAACCTTGTTGAGCTCGCGATAGTCCACGCACAGTCTTGATCGTCCATCCTTCTTCTTAACCAACAACACTGGAGCTTCAGGTCGATGGAGACTTCAATACGTTCGACTCCAAGTGTTCGATCTGGGACTTCAGCTCTTTCATCTCGGCAGGAGACATCCTGTATGGCGCTTTGGAAATCGGTCCTGTTCCCGGAATCAGGTCGATGGAGAACTCGACCTCTCGTACTGGTGGTAACCCTGGCACGTCTTCGGGAAAAACGTCCTCAAAGTCACACACCACTGGAACATTCTTCACGTCGATCTGCTGGAAAACTTCCGAACTAGCTAGATACATGTATTCCCTAGTTCCTTCTTTCAAAGAAACTCCAATACGTTCGCGAAAGATAATTGGAGACTCCAAGGTCCGAAAAATTACGCTTTTCACGGGCACAAATCCAAAAGGACATGGTGGTATGACAACCAATCCATCCCGAGAATGACATCTAAGCCCTTAAGAGGCAAACAAACCAAATTGACCACAAACTTTCTACTGGATAATCACTACACAATTAAGACATGCGGTGTTTGTGACTAAGGTTTTAGCAAATTGGGTTGTAACTACTAATTTAAGCGGTAAAGCGATCCACGATCAAGTTCAAATGGTTCACACAATCGGAAGAAATAAAGGAATGGGTTGCACGAATCAAAAAGAACGGATAAGGATTTACCCTCGATCTCACATTCACCTTGGATAAGATCATCGGCTCGTTCGGCTTCCTCGCCACTCATGCAGTAAAACTCGCCTTTAGCCACTTGACGCTTTCCTTTGGCCTTTGCCGCAAGCATCGCTTGCTCGACTTTAGGTGTAGGACAATCCTTAGCAAAATGCCCTGGCTTCTTGCGGTTGAAACACACCTCCTCCTTCGAGTACAATTACTCGCGTAATGTCCCGCTTCCACATCGGTAGCAAGTCACCTCGACACCGGGTCCGACCTCCACTCCTCGGTACTTGGGTCATCGGACGACATCGTCCCTCGTTGTTGTTCCCCCGAGGTCGGTCGTAAGGCTTCTTCTGCGGTGGTTTCCGCTTTCTGTGCAAATCTACGCCGCACTCTGGGTCTCGCAGTCCGCCCACAATAATCTTCTTCTTGTGGCTCCTCACTCCTTCTACCTCGACACGGTCGATCAATCGGCTCTTGGAGATTTTCGATCCTCAACGACACCATCGACTTACGAATGTCGAATCTCAATCCCCGTTGGAATCTCTCACTCAACCATCTCTCGTCAACTCGATCACGAAATGGACTGAAATACCTCGCCAACGACTCGAACTTGGCCACATACTCGGACCTTTGTCGAGTTGCCTTCTTTGCGATTGAAGAAATTCCTGCTCCTTCTCGGCGTGCAAGATCCTGAAGTATTTGTCCAAGAACCTTTCACGAAAAAGCTCCCGAGGTCATCTCGCGATGTTACTGCTATAAACGTTGCTTCACTCCTCTCCACCAATACTCTGCGTCTCTAGCGGTAAGTAGGTGGCATAGTCGACCTTCACGTTGTCCCGCAATGAAGTGCCTCGAAGATCTTCTCGATCTCTTGCATCCAAAGATCGCCTTTATCCAGATTTGGCTCACCGTAGAACTTCGGTGGATCATGCTTCTGAAGTCTGCGATCCTCTTGCTTGACATTTCGTTACGCTCGTTCTTTGTTCTTTGCAAGTTCTGTGAGTTAACGCCGCCGTCTGTTGAGCCATCGCGTTAGCCTGTTGAGTTCTGCGGTGATTGTTGAGCCATGGCTGCCGCCATCTCGATCATAAGCTTGAATAGCTCGTTCCATGTCGACGTTCTCGGTTGCGGATGTCGTATTCCTCACGAGGTGGCATTAGATTCCACAAAGTTCAAAACCCCGCTGAATCTCACAACAAGGATGTGTTAAAACACACTGCTTCAATCAAGAAACAGCTCAAACAATTTCTCAAGCAATAAGTGCTTCACTTAATCAAACGCAATCAATATAATACAACTAGGTACCCAACACACATAACCCGGACACGGTGACTACCCAAATTCCTATGCACACTTTCTGACGAACCGAATCAAGCCTGATACTAACAAAGGTAACGACTGCTTTCTGACCGCTACCGAGCTCAATATACCGAGCTCGAGTTACCGAGCTCAACACACCGAGCTCAACATAAACCTATATGAGATGTGTTTTAAAAACAAAACTCTTGTGCCTTTTAAAAATACGATATATATTTTTTTTATAAAACCAACTCGTGCACATCAGAGTAATTACAGCTTTTCGAAACATGGTGCAACTAAGACACAAGACTTAAATTCTAATAAAACATACATGCATAACATACATATATATATCACTCGAAATAATAATGTATACAAATACAGAGTAGCAAATGTGCAAAGAAAATACACCTAAGGTACGACGACTTCAAAAGAGCAATCATACCCTGGGGTACTTCCTCAGACTCCCACGCAGGGGTCGCTCCAAAAGTAAGACCACCGCCTACCTCAGAGCAACAAAACAACACTGCCCAAACTGGTCACGACCTCGAACACAAAAGAAAAACAAGGACAGTCCTCAGAAAAACAAATATCCAATAAACAAACAATCCACGACAGATAGAGGTCGTCACTCGGTCCTCGTCGAGCTCCTCCTCGGCATCGCTTCATCGCCGAGTTACTGCGCCCTCGACATCGCCTCGGGTAACCGCTATGGATTGAAAGCACCACGGGAAAGGGTCAACTTCTCAACAATTCAAGATAAGCTCGACATAAAAATATAAGCCAACAGCATAGTATAACATTCACCGACGTGATTCGACCATCTCACTCTAAACTCGACACAACTCGCAAATCCATTTTCTCTCGACTCGATAATTTTCCTGAATGCACACGCAGCCGTGGTATGTCGGAAAGTCCGGTAGAAGCCTTGGGATCCTCGCTCTCCCTAGAGACGATCGACTCGGGTCCCATAGCGTGGCGGCGTCTAGTCAATCTCCCAGTAAACAAAGGGGACCTAGCACCCTCGATTATCCGGTCACGGCTCAAAACGTCATACGACTCACCTAGCTCGCTCACTCGATGAACAATTAGCGATACGATATTCAAAGAGTTAAACACAAGATATTCAACCGCATGTCAAATAAAAGAGCAAGCTCGACATGAAGAAACGCAATTCAACATGCAATACACAATTCACGACATATATTCAATCACATATTAAATACATGCAAAAACTCAATCATATCACAACATTTCAGCTCGACACAAATCAGGAAATCCATACACAATAACAGAACCACGTAGAATATGAAATGCCCTTACGCTAGCATACTACGAAAAGTATTAATGTGAAGCGCCCTTACTTAAGGACTTATAAAATAAAGCCTTAGAGATTTCTAGGAGTTGCCCTTACCGAACTCCAAGTTAATGCTGCTCGACAACGACTTCGACACGTACGCTTCTCAGTCGACCTCGACACGTACAGTTCTCAGTCGACCTCGACACGTACAGTCCTCGATCTGGATTCTGCTGCTTCCGCGTCCTTGGATTCGCTTTCCCGTACACCTCGATTCGGAAATCACTCGATCTCGGGAATCAGACTTCCTAAAACAAACATAACTCAGATCGATCTATGGTTTCCAATACATCTAGCTCTCTCTTCCCCAAACTCAACCACAACCCAGAAAAATATAAAACTCAAGAACTGAAATATATTTTTCCTCTAACACAAAGTTAGGGATTTCGATCAAAATTTCATGAAAAAGTTATCTGATGCTTCAACAGATAGATCGACAACAACAATAACCAGAAGCAACGAATGAGAAACAAAAAATCGAAACGAACCAAAAATGGAGGTTTCTGGGCACTGCCGATTGCAGAAATCAGAGAAAGAAATTTGTTTTACAAGCCCAATTAATCGGTTAGAAAGATAGGTAATATTGTGAAGAAGAAAACCCATCAATTTGACATGATTTGGAAGCATAAAACTGGCTAAAAATGGAAGAAGAATTAGCGCTAAACAGTAGCACGAAGAAGATAAAAAATCTGTTCTTCATACCTCAATGGTGATGGTCGATCAGACGAGATATGGGTCGAGAAGATGATGATGAACAAAATTGATGAAGAAAGCTTGTGCAGAATCTCGATGGAACTCACGGTTTAAATCGATGGAGATTTTTGAAGAAAACAACGAAACACAGAGCAGAAGGAAGGAAGAAGAAAGAAGAAAAGAGAAATGAGTGTTTGAGGGAAAACCGATCGTGAATACAGCTGGAAGGGCATAATCGTAACTCCAGCTATAAGATGCCAATCCCATCAATCATCTACCCGTTTAATCGTTCCTCTCATAATTACCCTCTACTCTGTCGGTCAACGGTCTAGACACACGTATAACAATGTGATGAGTCAAAAAACTGTAAACAAAATTTGTAACAAACGTATAAATAACAGTGTGCCTTGACACAACTGAAAATATCTCAATTTATTTAGAAATGAATCGATCTAGGGTCCGTTTGTTTTAGATTCTGGTAAAATAGATTGTGAAGAATCTTGTTTAAAAAAATTGATTTTAAAAAAATTGAGTTTAAAAAAAATTGATTTGTGTTTGATAATGGTAGTTTAAAAGTGAGTTCAAAAAAATTGATTTATGTTTGGTTGACAAAGTAGAATCACTTTTGAAGTGTAAATATGAAATATTTTGTGGGTCCCATATCTAGAATCAATTATTCTGAACGGAAAAACTTGGATGTTGTAGATTCTACTAGAATTGATTCTAAAGTACAAACAAGATTCTGAAATTTGCTAAAATCTAAAACTAACACATAAATAGTAACTAAAAAAATGCCAGAATTGATTTTAGGGTCCAAACAGGATTCTAAAATCTAAAACAAACAGCACCTAGTCAATTGGGTTTTTTTAACCCGCTTGGGCCTGTTGTTGTGTTTGCCGGATGTAACGACCCGTTTCCGGACCGCTACCGAGCTCAACATACCGAGCTCGAGTTACCGAGCTCAACACGCCGAGCTCAAGATACCCTGTATGCGATGTGTTTTACAATGATACTCTTGTGCCTTTTAGAAAAGTACGGGCTATATATTTTTTTTTTTTAAAACTATCTCGTGCACATCAGAGTAATTACAGCTTTTCGAAACATGGTGCAACTAAGACACAAGATTTAAGTCCTAAATAACAACACGCAGGTAACAAGTACATACTCATATATATATATACAAGATATAAAAAGTGCATACAAAAAGACAGCAATGATGTCCAAAGAAAATACACCTAAGGTATGACGACTTCAAGAGAGCAATCATACCGTGGGGATACTTCCGGCAGACACCCACACACAGGGGGCTGCTCCAAAAGTAAACCGCCAGTCTACCCTGTGCTCAAAATGACAAAACATCACCCGTCCCAAATGGTCACGACCATCCGTACACAAAAGTCATATAACAGCTACCCCAAGAAACATAACATAAACAAAGCCAATCACGACAAATAGAGATCGTCGCCCTGATCCTCGTCGACGTCCTCCTCGCCATCATCTGCAGTCGAGTTCCCTGCACCCTCGACATCGCCTGGGTAACCATCATGGATTGAAGGTACCACGGGAAAGGGTCAACTTGTCAACAAATCAAGATAATCCAGGCATCAAGAAATAAGTAAACAACAAAATATAATAGTCACCAAACGTAACTCGACCATCTCGCTCTAGACTTGACTCTTTATTCCGGAATATCGCCAGCAGGTCCATCCCCAAACTGACGCAATAGGTAAGCGGCCGGTCCAACCCCAAACCGATACCATGCATTAATCAGCAGGTCCAACCCCAAACTGATAATGCGACGCCTAGTCAATCTCCCGTAAACAAAAGGGGACCTAGCACCCTAGTTATCCGGGTCACGGCTCAAAAACGTCATACGACTCGCCTAGCTCTCTCACTCGATGATTAGCTCGCCGCAGTCAAGGAGTGGCACATAAAATTACTTGATCACATATCAAATAAAGAGAGCATGCTTAACATGAAGAAAACGCAATTCAATCATTTAAGCAATGAAACAATTTGCATGCATGAAGAAAACGCAATTCGACAGGCAATACACAATTCACAACATATAAAATAAAGCCTTAATAATGTCTAAGAGTTGCCCTTACTGAACTCCAAGCTAACGCTGCTCGACAACGACCTCAACACGGCTGTCTTCAAACGAGCTCGACAACGACTTCTCTCACTCGATCTCGACACGTACGGCTCTTAGTCGACCTCGGTTTCGTGTTCTCGTACACCCGGATCTCCTTGCAAAGACGATCTCTAAATCACACTGCCTAATACGAGTACAACTTAGTTCGATCTATGGGTTCTAATAACACTTAGCTCTCATTATCCCAATCTTAACCACAACTCAATCAAAATCTAAGTTTATATTTCTTAAAAATATTTTCGTCATGGTCCAGAAATTAAAATAAGACCATAACCAATTTTGTTAAAATTTTAAAACTCAAAAAGAAATCGATTTCATAATCCCTCAAAAATCCATTTTTGCACAAAAACTATTCTAACACCAAACTAAAACAAGAAATCAAACAAACCAAATAGGGAGGGTTTTGGGCGCTACCTACTTGCAAAAAAACAGAGGAAACAATTTGTTTTACAAGCTCAAATAAATGATTAGAAAGGTAGGTAATGTAACACCTGAGGACGAGATCGACATCGTATTAGGACGACGTATCGAGACCTCGACCAAGACCTTGTGTCGAGATCCCGTGACTAGATATTTTGCCGAGATCTTTTGTCGAGCTGATGAGACCACGTACACTAGCCTTTGGTGAGGAGGTCGGGTGTCGAGTTGATGAAGTCGCGCATCGAAATGATGAGACGCAAGTCGAAGCCGAGGAGACCGCGTTCACGAACTCGTGTTAGAACTTTGTACATTCGATCGAGCACTCTTCCCGACATTGTGTCGAGATGACACCTCGTATTATTTCGAACGTTACTCAGCGTTATTATTATATTGTTTGTAATTATTACATTGTCGGCTTGTCGTTGACCAAGCGAGTAGAGGGTAATCATGAGAGGAACGAGTTAACGGGTAGATGATTATTGGGATTGGCATCTTATAGCTGGAGTTACGTTTTTACCCCTTTCTCGCCACCAGTATACCACGCACCGTTTCACTCATTTCTCTTTTCTTCTTTCTTCTTCCTTCCTTCGCTCTGTGTTTCGTTGTTTCCTTAAAAATCTTCATCGATTTAAACCGTGAGTTCCAAATGAGATTCGCACAAGATTTCTTCATCAATTTTGTTCATCATCAACTTCTCGACCCATATCTCGTCTGATCGACCATCACCGCTGAGGTATGAAGAACAGATTTTCTTTCATCTGTACTCTTGTTTAGCGCTAAATCTTCTTCCATTTTTAATCGCTTTATGCTTCCAAATCATATCAAATTGATGGGTTTTCTTCTTCACAATATTACCTATCTTTTAACCGATTAATTGGGCTTGTAAAACAAAATTTCTTTCTCTCGATTTTCTGCAATCGCAACGCCAGGAAAACCTCCATTTTTGATTCGCTCGATTTACGGTTTTTCGCTCGTTGCTTCGATTATTGTTGTTGTCGATCTATCATTGAAGCATCGATAACTTTTCATGAATTCGATCGAAATCCCTAACTTTGTGTTGGAGGAAAATTATTTTTCGGTTCTTGAGTTTTATTTTTTGTGGGTTGTGGTTGAGTTTGGGGAAGAGAGAGCTAGATGTATTAGAACCATAGATCGATCTGAGTTGTGTTTGTTTTAGGAAGTCCGATTCCCGAGATCGAGTGAATTCCGAATCGAGGTGTACGGAAAGCGAATCCAAGGACGCGGCGCAGAATCCGTAACGAGGATCAGACGTGTCGAGGTCGATCGGAAGCGTCACGATCAAGTCGTTGTCGAAGTTCGTTGAAGACAGCCGTGTCGAGATCGAGTAAGAGAAGTCGTTGTCGAGTTCTTTGAAGACAATTTGTGTCGAGGTCGTTGTCGGCGACATTTAACTTGGAGTTGATATGCGCTTCACATTTATATTTGTTATAGTATGTAAGAGGCGCTTCACATTTATATTTGTTATAGTATGTAAGTACGCTTCACATTTATATTTGTTATAGTATGTAAAGGCGCTTCACATTTATATTTGTTATAGTATGTAAGTATGCTTCACATTTATATTTGTTATAGTATGTAAGGGCATTTCATATTCTATGTGGTTATGTTATTGTGTATGGAATTACCGATTTGTGTCGAGATGAAATGTTGTGATATGATTGAGTTTTGCATGTATTTAATATGTGATTGAATATATGTCGTGAAGTGTGTATTGCATGTTGAATTGCGTTTCTTCATGTCGAGCTTGCTCTTTTATTTGACATGCGGTTGAATATTTTGTGTTTAACTCCTTGAATATCGTGATGCGAATTGTTCATCGAGTGAGCGAGCTAGGTGAGTCGTATGACGTTTTGAGCCGTGACCCGGATAATCGAGGGTGCTAGGTCCCCTTTGTTTACTGGAGATTGACTAGACGTCGCCACGCCACGACCTGAGTTGATCGGCCCCTAGGGAGAGCGAGATCCCAAGGCTTTACCTGGACTTTCCGACATACTGATGCAGCGTGTGCATTCCGGAAAATTGTCGAGTCGAGAGAAAATGGAATTGTGAGTTGTGTCGAGTTTAGAGTGAGATGGTCGAGTCACGTCGGTGAATGTTATACTTTCTTTGTTTGCTTATATTTTTATGTCGAGCTTATCTTAATCGTTGAGAAGTTGACCACTTTCCGTGGTGCCTTCAATCCATGACTGCTACCCAGCGATGTCGAGGGCGCAGGAACTCGGCGATGAAGAGATCTTGCCGAGGAGGAGGTCGACGAGGACCCGAGTGACGACCTCTACCGCCGTGATTGTTTATTTATTGGATGTTGGTTTTTCCGAGGACTGTTCTTGTATTTCTTTTATGTTCGAGGTCGTGACCCGGTTTAGGCGATGTTGTTTTTGTTGCTCTGAGGGTAGATCGGTGGTCTTACTTTTGGAGCAATGCGTGGGAGTCTGCTAAGTACCCCAGTGGTATGATGGCTCTTTTGAAGTTGTCGTACCTTAGGTGTATTTTCTTTGCACATTTGCTACTCTGTATTTGTATTCATTATTATTCGGGTGATATATATATGTGTATGTTATGCATGTATGTTTTATTTGAATTTAAGTCTTGTGTCTTAGTTGCACCATGTTTGAAAAGTCAGTAATTACTCGATGTGCACGAGTTGGTTTTATATGAAAAAATATATATCGCATTTTTAAAAGGCATAAGAGTTTTGTTTTAAAACACATCTCATATAGGTTTTGTTGAGCTTGGTGTGTTGAGCTCGGTAACTCGAGCTCAGTATATTGAGCTTCGGTGAGCGGTCCGAAAGCGGTCGTTCTGACTTTGGTATCGAGCAGATTCAGTTCGACCGAATTTGTGCATAGGATTTGGGTAGTCACCGTGTCGGGTTATGTGTTGGGTACCTAGTTGTTTTGTGTTGATTCTTTGTTTGATTAAGTGAAGCACTTATTGCTTGAGAAATTGTTTGAATCAAGCTTGATTGAAGCAAAGTGTGTTTTAACACATCCTTGTTGTGAGATTCTCGGCTGGGGTTTTGAACTTTGTGGAATCTAATGCCACCTCGTAGGAATACGACATCCGCAACCGAGAACGCCGACATGGAACGAGCTATTCAAGCTTATGACCGAGATGGCGGCAACCATGGCTCAACAATCACCGCCGCGAACTCAACAGGCTAACGCGATGGCTCAACAGACGGCGGCGTTAACTCAGAGAACTTGCGGCAGCGACAAAGAACGAGCGTAACGTATGTCAAGCAAGAGGATTGGCCGACTTTAGGAAGCATGATCCACCAAGTTCTACGGTGAGCCAAATCGGATAAAGTCGATCTTTGGATGCAAGAGATCGAGAAGATCTTTGAGGCACTTCATTGCGGGACAACGTGAAGGTCGACTATGCCACCTACTTATTGCTAGGAGACGCAGAGTATTGGTGGAGAGGTGAAGCAAGCGTTTATAGCGTAACATCGCGAGATGACCGGGAGCTTTTTCGTGAAAGGTTCTTGGACAAGTACTTCCCGGATCTTGCACGAGCCGAGAAGGAGCAGGAATTTCTTCAATCGCAGCAAGGCAACTCGACGGTGTCGAGTATGCGCCAAGTTTGAATCGTTGGCGAGGTATTTCACCATTTCGTGGACCGAAGTTGACGAGAGATGGTTAAGTGAGAGATTTCAACCGGGATTGAGATTCGACATTCGAAGGAGTGAGGAGCCACAAGAAGAAGATCGCTGTGGGCGGGCCGGTGAGACCCAGTGCGGGGCGTAGATTTGCATGTAAAGCGGAAACTACCGCAGAAGAGACCTTACGACCGACCTCGGGGGAACAACAACAGGGACAGATGTCGTCCGATGACCCAAGTACCGAGGAGTGGAGGTCGCACCGGTGTCGAGGTGATTTGCTACCGATGTGGAAAAGCGGGACATTACGCGAGTAATCGTACTCGGAGGGAGGAGGTGTGTTTCAACCGCAAGAAGCCAGGGCATTTTGCTAAGGATTGTCCTACACCTAAAGTCGAACCGACTATGCTTGCGGCAAAGGCCAAAGGAAAGCGTCAGTGGCTAAAGGCGAGTTTTCTGCATGAGTGGCGAGGAAGCGGTCGAGTGATGATCTTATCCAAGGTGAATGTGAGATCGAGGGTAAATCCTTATCCGTTCTTTTTGATTCTGCAACCCATTCCTTCATTTCTTCTCGATTGTGTGAACCTTTTGAGCTTATCGTGGATCGCTTTACCGCTTAAATTAGTAGTTCTGACCCAAATGCTAAAACCTTAGTCACTGAAACACCGCATGTCTTAATTGTGTAGTGATTATTCAATAGAAAGTTTGTGGTCAATTTGGTTTGTTTGCCTCTTAAGGGTTTAGATGTTATCCTCGGGATGGATTGGTTGTCACACCACCATGTCCTTTTGACCGTGCCCGTAAAAGCGTAATTTTTCCAGACCTTGGAGTCTCCAATTATCTTTCTGCGAACGTGTTGGAGTTTCTTTGAAAGAAGGAACTAGGAATACATGTATCTCGCTAGTTCGGAAGTTTTCAGCAGATCGACGTGAAGAATGTTCGGTGGTGTGTGATTTTGAGGACGTTTTTCCCGAAGACGCGTGCGGGATTACCACCAAAGACGCAGAGGTCGAGTTCTCCATCGACTGATTCCAGGAACAGGACCGATTTCCAAAGCGCCGTCTGAGGATGTCTCCGCCGAGATGAAAGAGTTGAAGTCCCGGATCGAACACTTGGAGTCGAAGCAATTCATACGACCGAGGCGTGTCACCGTGGGGAGCTCCGGTGTTGTTGGTTAAGAAGAAGGATGGACGATCAAGGTCGTGCGTGGACTATCGCGAGCTCAACAAGGTTACCGTGAAGAACCGTTATCCGTTACCACGTATTGACGATTTGATGGACCAACCGTGGAGCGGCGATCTTTCCAAGATAGACTTGAAGTCGGGCTACCATCGATTCGCGTGAAGGAGGAAGATGTTGCCAAAAGCGACTTTCAGGACTAGATACGGTCACTACGAGTACTTGGTGATGCCGTTTGGGTGCGAATGCGCCCGGTGTGTTTATGGACTACATGAGCAGGATTTTTCATTCGCTTTTGGATCGATTCGTTGTAGTGTTCATCGACGACATATTGATTTACTCGAGGAACCGAGAAGAGCACGCAGTAACACCTATGCCGAGTCTGCAGATATTACGAGATAAGCAACTCTATGCCAACTGTCAAGTGTGAATTTTGGCTTGAAGAGATGAATTTTCTAGGTCACGTGATTTCCAGAGAAGGGATAGCTGTGGATCCAACTAAGATTGAGGCGGTGATAGCGTGGGAACAATAGAAGGCGATTCGAGATCGGGAGTTTTGTCGGCTTAGCAGGATATTACCGAAGATTCATTGAAGGTTTCTCGAAGATTGTCGCGCCTCTTACACGATTGACGAGGAAGGAGCAACCTTTTGCTTGGACCGAAGAGTGTGAAGCCGCTTTCAACGGCGAAGGAGCTTTTGACGACAGCGCCTGTGTTGATTTTGCCTCAACCCGAAGAGCCTTTCGAGGTGTATTGTGATGCGTCACACCAGGGATTGGGATGCGTGCTGATGCAACATCGGAAGGTGGTCGCGTATGCTTCAAGACAACTTAAGATTCACGAGAGGAACTATCCTACTACGACTTGGAGCTAGCGGCCCAGTAGTTTTTCTTGGCGCGAAGATATGGAGGCACTACCTTTACGGAGCACTCTTCATCGCTTTCAACGATCACAAGAGCTTGAAGTACTGTTCGACCGTAAGGAGCTCAACATGCGCCAACGTAGATGGACGTAATTTCTCAAGGACTACGACTTTACGTTGGAATACCATCCTGGTAAGGCTAACGTAGTAGCGATGCGTTGAGCGGGAAGAGCGTTTTAACCTCGGTAATGATGATCAAGGAGTTGGAGATGCTCGAGAAGTTCCGAGATTTGAAGTCGAGTGTCGAAGTTTCACCAGAAGCTGAGATTTGGTATGCTTACCATTTCTAATGCAGTTGTTGGACGAGATCCGAGACCAGCAAGTTCGTGACGAGCTTCGCAAGAGAAGATTCGATTGATAGCGCGCAAGGAAGGCGGCAATTTCGTCTGAGCGGACGACATCTTGAGGTGCAATGGCCGAGTGTGCGTGCCTAACGATCCGAGCCGAGGAAGTTGATTCTCGGCGAGCGCATAAGAGCAACTTTAGTATTCATCCCTGAGTTACGAAGATGTATCAAGACTTGAAGAAGCATTTTTGGTGGTCCTGAATGAAGAAGCAAGTGGCCGAGCACGTAGCTTCATGTTCGACGCGTGTCGAAGCGAAGGTGGAGCACCAACGACTGCAGAATGCTCTGATCGCTGACGTGCGGTATGGAAATGGGACGATATTTCCATGGATTTCGTTGTAGGTTTGCCGAAGACGCAGAAGAAGAATGATTCGATTTGGGTGATCGTCGACCGATTGACCAAATCTACTCATTCTTGCCGCGAGGTCGACATACAACGTGGAAAAGTTGACCGAGATCTACATCGCGGAGATAGTACGACTTCATGGAATACCCTCTTCGATCGTGTCTGACCGAGATCCGGTTCACGCCTCATTTTTGGAGGGAATTGCAAGGAGCGATGGGAACCGAAGCTCAGGCTTAGCTCGGCATATCATCCACACGCATCGACGGACAGATCGAGAGAACGATCCAATCGCTTGAAGATTTGTTACGAGCTTGTACGTTAGATCACCGAGGAAGTTGGGACGACGCCTTACCATTGGTGGAGTTCACATACAACAACAGCCTTCCATGCGAGTATTGGGATGGCACCTTTGAAGCGGCTGTATGGGACGGAAATGTCGACGCCTCTTTGTTGGTACCAGGATCGGCGAAGGACCGTCAGAGGACCAGATATGATCCAAACAGACTACCGAGAAGATCCGCTTGATCGTAGATCGGATGCGAACATCTCAAAGTCGATGTAAGAGTTATGCAGATCAACGACGCCGACCACTCGAGTTCGAGGAAGGAGGACATGTATTTCTTAGAGTCACCCCCACTACCGGAGTTGGTCGAGCGATCAAATCCAAGAAACTTACCCTAAATTCATTGGACCTTACCGCATTCTTCGTCGTATTGGTCCGGTGGCATATCGGTGCATTGCCACCATTCTTGTCGAACATCCACGACGTCTTTCACGCCTCACAATTGCGGAAGTATGTTTCCGACCCTTCTCATGTCATCGAACCGGATGTGATTCAACCGAAGGGCGACTTATCTTTTGAGCGCCACCAAAGAAGAATCGCTGATCGGAAAGCCAAGCGATGGAACAAAGAGATCCAACTTGTCAAGGTTGTGTGGGATCAAGACGGGAGATGCGACTGGGAGCTGGAGGAGAAGATGAAGATTCAAGACTGAACTTTTCCGAGGTAAGAAGCTTATTTGCAATTTCGAGGATCTAAATTTTTTAGAGGGAGAGATTGTAACACCTGAGGGCGAGATCGACATCGTATTAGGACGACGTGATCGAGACCTCGACCAAGACCTTGTGTCGAGATCCCGTGACTAGATATTTTGCCGAGATCTTTGTCGAGTGATGAGACCACGACACTAGCCGCTTTGGTGAGGAGGTCGGGTGTCGAGTTGATGAAGTCGCGCATCGAAATGATGAGGACGCAAGTCGAGCCGAGAGACCGCGTTCACGAACTCGTGTTAGAACTTTGTACGTTTGCACGAGCACTCTTGTCGACATTGTGTCGAGATGACACCTCGTATTATTTCGAACGTTACTCAGCGTTATTATTATATTGTTTGTAATTATTACATTGTCGGCTTGTCGCTGACCGACAGAGTAGAGGTAATCATGAGAGGAACGAGTTAACGGGTAGATGATTATTGGGATTGGCATCTTATAGCTGGAGTTACGTTTACCCCTTTCTCGCCACCGTATACCACGACCGCTTCACTCATTTCTCTTTTCTTCTTTCTTCTTCCTTCCTTCGCTCTGTGTTTCGTTGTTTCCTTAAAAATCTTCATCGACGAAACCGTGAGTTCCAATGAGATTCTCGCACAAGATTTCTTCATCAATTTTGTTCATCATCAACTTCTCGACCCATATCTCGTCTGATCGACCATCACCGCTGAGGTATGAAGAACAGATTTTCTTTCATCTGTACTCTTGTTTAGCGCTAAATCTTCTTCCATTTTTAATCGCTTTATGCTTCCAAATCATATCAAATTGATGGGTTTTCTTCTTCACAATATTACCTATCTTTTAACCGATTAATTGGGCTTGTAAAACAAAATTTCTTTCTCCGATTTTTACGCAATCGCAACGCCGTAAAACCTCCATTTTTGATTCGCTCGATTTACGGTTTTTCGCTCGTTGCTTGATTATTGTTGTTGTCGATCTATCTCGTTGAAGCATCGATAACTTTTCATGAATTCCGATCGAAATCCCTAACTTTGTGTTGGAGGAAAAATATCTTTCGCTTCTTGAGTTTTATATTTTCCGGGTTGTGGTTGAGTTTGGGAAGAGAGCTAGATGTATTAGAACCATAGATCGATCCGAGTTGTGTTTGTTTTAGGAAGTCCGATTCCCGAGATCGAGTGAATTCAATCGAGGTGTACGGAAAGCGAATCCAAGGACGCCAGGCAGAATCCGTAACGAGGATCAGACGTGTCGAGGTCGACCGAGAAGCGTGACGTGATCGAAGTCGTTGTCGAGTTCGTTGAAGACACCGTGTCGAGATCGAGTAAGAGAAGTCGTTGTCGAGTTTCTTTGAAGACAGCTGTGTCGAGGTCGTTGTCGAGCAGCATTTAACTTGGAGTTCGGTAAGGGCGCTTCACATTTATATTTGTTATAGTATGTAAGGGCGCTTCACATTTATATTTGTTATAGTATGTAAGGGCGCTTCACATTTATATTTGTTATAGTATGTAAGTATGCGCTTCACATTTATATTTGTTATAGTATGTAAGGCGCTTCACATTTATATTTGTTATAGTATGTAAGGGCATTTCATATTCTATGTGGTTATGTTATTGTGTATGGAATTACCGATTTGTGTCGAGATGAAATGTTGTGATATGATTGAGTTTTGCATGTATTTAATATGTGATTGAATATATGTCGTGAAGTGTGTATTGCATGTTGAATTGCGTTTCTTCATGTCGAGCTTGCTCTTTTATTTGACATGCGGTTGAATATGTTGTGTTTAACTCCTTGAATATCGTGATGCGGCTAATTGTTCATCGAGTGAGCGAGCTAGGTGAGTCGTATGACGTTTTTGAGCCGTGACCCGGATAATCGAGGGTGCTAGGTCCCCTTTTGTTTACTGGAGATTGACTAGACGCCGCCACGCTACGGGACTCGAGTTAGTCTCTAGGGAGAGCGAGATCCCAAGGCTTCGGGCTGGACTTTCCGACATACCAGATGCAGCGTGTGCATTCGGAAAATTGTCGAGTCGAGAGAAAATGGAATTGTGAGTTGTGTCGAGTTTAGAGTGAGATGGTCGAGTCACGTCGGTGAATGTTATACTTTGTGTTTGCTTATATTTTTATGTCGAGCTTATCTTAGCTGTTGAGAAGTTGACCCTTTCCGTGGTGCCTTCAATCCATGACGGTTACCCAGGCGATGTCGAGGGCGCAGGAACTCGGCAAGAGACGATGCCGAGGGAGAGGTCGACGAGGACCCGAGTGACGACCTCTACCCGCCGTGATTGTTTATTTATTGGATGTTGGTTTTTCCGAGGACCTGTTCTTGTATTTCTTTTATGTTCGAGGTCGTGACCAGTTTGGGCGTGTTGTTTTTGTTGCTACAGGTAGACTGGTGGTCTTACTTTTGGAGCAACCCTGCGTGGGAGTCTGGAGTACCCCTGTGGTATGATGGCTCTTTTGAAGTTGTCGTACCTTAGGTGTATTTTCTTTGCACATTTGCTACTCTGTATTTGTATACATTATTATTCGGGTGATATATATATGTGTATGTTATGCATGTATGTTTTATTTGAATTTAAGTCTTGTGTCTTAGTTGCACCATGTTTCAAAAGTCAGAATTACTCTGATGTGCACGAGTTGGTTTTATATGAAAAAAAAATATATATCGCATTTTTAAAAGGCATAAGAGTTTTGTTTTTAAAACACATCTCATATAGGTTTTGTTGAGCTTGGTGTGTTGAGCTCGGTAACTCGAGCTCGGTATATTGAGCTCGGTAGCGGTCCGGAAACGGGTCGTTACAGGTAAGGTCATGAAGAAGAAAACCTATCAATATGACATGAGTTGAAAGCATAAAAAAAAACTAGCCAAATTGAAGAGAAGAAGTGGCGCTAACAGTAACATGAAGGGAAATAAAATCATGTTTTTCATACCTCCACAGATGGTCGAGATGGTGATATAGGTCGAGAATATGATAAGAAACAAGGTTGATGAAGAAAATTTATGCAGCAGCTCAATGAACTCAAGGTTCTTCAATGGAGGTTTAGAGAAGAGGAGAAAACTGTGAGAAGAAGAAAGAAAAAGAAGGAAATAGAAAGTGAGAATTTGAGGCGGCTGATCGTGATATTTAAGTAGGTGGAGAAAACTAATCTTGATATTTATCTTACAGCTGGTGGAAACAGTTTAGTCTTATCTCCCTTAAACAAAAGTTAATTACAAGAAAACCATTTTTATTGAATTTATCTTTTATAAAACCACAATTTAAGCGACACCTGGATTGTAAAGTAAGATATTAATCCAAACCAGTCTAACCCATCTAATCTGTTCTCTCTCATAATCACAACAAGATATACTACTTAACGCTACATAATATACGTAAAAATACGAGTGTTATCATCTCGACACGATGTCGATCAGGCTGCTCGTGCAAGCGCACAAGGCTCTAACACGAGTTCGTGTACGCGGCCTCCTCAGTTCGACATGCGACCTCCTCAGCTCGGTACGCGACCTCATCAGCTCGACATATGACCTCGGCAAGCGATCTTGGCACAGGATCTCGACACGAGGTCTTGGTACGAGGTCTCGATACGACGTCCTAATACGATGTCCTAATACGATGTCGATCTCGTCCTCAGGTGTTACATATCTCCAAGACATATGGCGCCGATTTTAAGTTAAAACCGCGGTCGTATGTAACGCGAGACATATGGCGCCGGTTTTACCCTAAAACCGGCGCCATATGTTTAAAAATATTGTGAGACTTATGGCGCCGGTTTTAAGTAAAAACCTCGGTTGTATGTAATGCGATACCTATGGCGCCGGTTTTAGGGTAAAACCGCGGTCGTATCTCCAACACCTATGGCGCCGGTTTTAAGTTAAAACCGCGGTCGTATGTAACGCGAGACATATGACCGCCTTCACGTCTGGAGACCCACGATTTAAGGAAGAAGCAAGAATGAGGAAAGACAAAGCCAAGCAAGAGGTCGGTGCAAAGAGGTCGGGCAGCTGATGCCATGAAGCAAGAGGTCGGTGCAGCCTTGATGCGAGAGAGACCACGAAGCAAGAGGTCGGTGCAAGAGGCTCGGTCCCCGCGAAGGAAGTTAAGCAACAATGGACAAAGCCAAGAAAGAGGTCGGTGCAAGAGGTCGGTGCGGCCTTGATGCCACGAAGCAAGAGGTTGGTGCAAAGATTGATGTGAGAGTGACCCGCACGAAGCAAGAGGTCGGTACCGCGGCGAAGGAAGAAGCGGCGAGCGAGACAAAGCCAAGCAAGAGGTCGGTGCAAGAGGTCGGTGCAGCCTTGATGCCACGGCAAGAGGTCGGTGCAGCCTTGATGCCACGGGCAAGAGGTCGGTGCAAAGATTGATGTGAGAGAGACCACGGCAAGAGGTCGATCCCGCGATGAAGGAAGAAGCAAATGACAGGCCAAGCAAGAGGTCGGTGCAAGAGGTCGGTGCAGCCTTGATGCCAAGAAGCAAGAGGTCGGTGCAGCCTTGATGCGAGAGAGACCACGGAAGCAAGAGGTCGGCAGCGCACTGATGCGATCTCAACCCATTACCATTATCAGAACGCACCCGCTTCCGACCGCTACCGAAGCTCAATATACCGAGCTCGAGTTACCGAGCTCAACACACCAAGCTCAACATAAACCTATATGAGATGTGTTTTAAAACAAAACTCTTGTGCCTTTTAAAAATACGATATATTTTTTTATAAAACCAACTCGTGCACATCGTAGTAATTACAAATTTCAAACATGGTGCAACTAAGACACAAGACTTAAATTCTAATAAAACATACATGCATAACATACATATATATATAACACTCGAAAAAAAAATGTAAACAAAAAACAGAGTAGCAAATGTGCAAAGAAAATACACCTAAGGTACGATTTACTTCAAAAAGCAATCATACCCTGGGGGTACTTCCGGCAGACTCCCACGCAGGGGGCTGCTCCAAAAGTAAGACCACCAGTCTACCCTGAAACAACAAAACACACTGCCCAAACTGGTCACGACCTCGAACACAAAAGAAAAACAAGTACAGTCCTCAGAAAAACAAATATCCAACAAACAAACAATCACGACAAGGACAGGTCGTCACTCGTCCTCGCCGAAGCTCCTCCTCGGCATCATCTCTTTGCCGAAGTTCCTCGCCCTCGACATCGCCTGGGTAACCGTCATGGATTGAAGGCACCACGGGAAAGGGTCAACTTCTCGACAATTCAAGATAAGCTCGACATAAAGGATATAAGCAAACAGCAATAATATATCTCAATCACCACACGTGACTCGACCATCTCACTCTAGACTCGACACAACTCTTATTCCGGAATATCGTCAGCAGGTCCATCCCCAAACTGACGTAATAGGTAAACGGCAGGTCCAACCCCAAACCGATACCATGCATTAATCAGCAGGTCCAACCCCAAACTGATAATGCGACGCCTAGCCAATCCACCATAAACAAAAAGGGGACCTAGCACCCTCGCTATCCGGGTCCGCTCAAAACGCCATACGACTCCCTAGCTCTCTCACTCGATGATTAGCTCGCCGCATGTCAAAGAGTAACACAACTTACTTGATCACATATCAAATAATGAGAGCATGCTTAACATGAAGAAAACACAATTCGACATTTAAGCAATAAAACATTCTGCATGAAGAAACGCACTGACAAAGAATACACCATTCACAACATATATTCAATCACATATCAAATACATGCAAAAACTCAATCATATCACAACATTCCAATCTCGACACCAATTAAGGAGTCCATACATAAATATAACAATAAAAATAAAGTCTTAGAGATATCTAGGAGTTGCCTTCATCGAACTCAAGTTAATGCCGCCGACAACGACCTCGACACGCTGCCTTCAAAGAGCTCGACAACGACTTCTCTTACTCGATCTCGACACGGCTGTCTTCAACGAGCCTCGACAACGACTTCGACATCGCATCAGCCCTCAATCGACCTCGACACGCACGCTTCTCGGCCGACCTCGACACGCGTCTGATTCTCGATCTGGATTCCGCTTCCACGCCCTTGGATTCGCTTTCCGCACACCTTGATCTCTGAAATCACTTTCGATCTCTGAATCGACTTCCTAAAACAAACACAACTCAGATCGATCTATGGGTTCTAATACACTTAGCTCTCTCTTCCCAAACTCAACCACAACCCAGAAAAATATAAAACTCAAGAACTGAAAGATATTTTTCCTCTAACACAAAGTTAGGAATTTCGATCAAAGTTCATGAAAAAGTTATCTGATGCTTCAACAGATAGATCGACAACAACAATAACCCGTAAGCAACGAATGAAAAACAAGAAATCGAACGAACCAAAAATGGAGGTTTCGGCACCGCCGATTGCGTAAAAACAGAGATAGAAATTTGTTTTACAAGCCCAATTAATCGGTTAGAAAGATAGGTAATATTGTGAAGAAGAAAACCCATCAATTTGACATGATTTGGAAGCATAAAACTGGTTAAAAATGGAAGAAGAATTAGCGCTAAACAGTAGCACAGAGGAAAAGAAAGATCTGTTCTTCATACCTCAATGGTGATCGAGCAGGCGAGATATGTCGAGAAGATGATGATGAACAAAATTGATGAAGAAAGCTTGTGCAGAATCTCGATGGAACTCACGGTTTCGTCGATGGAAGTTTTTGAAGAAAACAACGAAACACAGAGCAGAAGGAAGGAAGAAGAAAGAAGAAAAGAGAAATGAGTGTTTGAGGGGAAAACCGATCGTGAATACACCGGAAGCGGCATAATCGTGAACTCCAGCCTATAAGATGCCAATCCCATCAATCATCTACCCGCTTAATCGCTCCTCTCATAATTACCCCTCTACTCTGCTTGGCCAATCCGCCTAGACATACGACGAGAACGGTCAAGCCGACAATATAATTATTACAAACAATATAATAATAGCGCTGAATAATGTTCGAAGAATACGAGATGTCATCTCGACACGATGTCGACAAGTGGTGCTCGTGGCAAACGCACAAGGCTCTCTAACACGAGTTTGTGAACGCGGCCTCCTCACTCGACATGCGCCCTCATCATTTCGGTACATCGACTTCATCAACTCGACACGCGACTTCCTCAGCTCAAAGAACTAGTGCACGTGGTCTCCTCAAATTTCTAAGAATGATCTCGGCAAACGATCTAGTCACGGGATCTCGACACAAGGTCTTGGTCGAGGTCTCGATACGTCGTCCTAATACGATGTCGATCTCGTCCTCAGGTGTTACAATTACCATTAAAATTCAAGTTTATTTCCAAATAACCTTTTAAATCATTCCAGAACTATCAAAAATCCATCACATGGCAAACCAAATTACCGCCTCTTCTCTTCCAAACTTTTCCATTCTCAAACTAAGAGCACAACACTATAATTAAACCATTACTTCCTATAGTTATAAAAGAAATTGGAAGATGATTAAATAAGGAAAGTTGAAGTACCTCCATCCATTGAACCTGAGAATATCTCTTTCAACTGACTAGGGTTCTTAGCCATACACGAAATAGAGTCTATATGTCCATCCATCGCTCCTATAAACGGTCTTGCAAAAATCTAAATTCTCAAAAAAAAATCGTGGTAATGTATAAACTGCACAACCAATAAAAGCTATTCACTATCAAAAAACAAAAAGGGGGAAAATATGACCTTGTCCAACTTCATCGCATTAAGAGCACGCACATATTCCAACCGCTTCTCTTGAGGCCGAAGACCGATCGTAATTGCGAACACCCTCTTTTCCAAATCAAAAGGGCAACGCAGAATAAGCGAAAGATGATAAATTTAATTGAATTCGTAAGATTGAAGAGCGCCAACGATAAAGGGTCGTGGTGGATTGAGAATCACCTGAAGGTCTTGGCTTCGCTTCTCGGGTGAACTCATCCACAGAGCGTGATATAACTTTGACCTTCATTTTCGTAGAAAGAGCAAACTCGCTTTCGCTTCTTCAATCGCCAAATTCAGGAGCAAGGTTGCTAAAATACGAGTCAACGCTAGAAGATCGCACGGTCCCTACGAAGTTTTCACCCCCTGAGCGAAGTTGACTCTGTTATAGGATCGCCGCCTGTAGAATCGCCGTAGTATCATGGTTCCTGGCTCGACAAATCGTAGGATCGCCGCCACTCTCTCTCGCAACCTCGCCGCTTCTCTACGGTTCCTTAGGGTAGACACTCGAGGAACCAAGCTTGTGTTAGTGGGCGGATCCGCAAACACAAACAACAGCCCAAGCGGTTAAAAATCCCAATTGACTAGGTCTTTGTTTGTTTTAGATTTTAGAATCCTGTTTGGACCCTAAAATCAATTCTGGCATTTTTTTTAGTTACTATTTATGTGTTAGTTTTAGATTTTAGCAAATTTCAGAATCTTGTTTGCACTTTAGAATCAATTCTAGTAGAATCTACAACATCCAAGTTTTTCCGTTCAGAATAATTGATTCTAGATATGGGACCCACAAAATATTTCATATTTACACTTCAAAAGTGATTCTACTTTGTCAACCAAACATAAATCAATTTTTTTGAACTCACTTTTAAACTACCATTATCAAACACAAATCAATTTTTTTTAAACTCAATTTTTTTAAAATCAATTTTTTTAAACAAGATTCTTCACAATCTATTTTACCGTAATCTAAAACAAATGGTACCTAGATCGATTCATTTCTAAATAAATTGAGATATTTTCAGTTGTGTCAAGGCACACTATTATTTATACGTTTGTTACAAATTTTGTTTACAGTTTTTTGACTCATCACATTGTTATCACTGTGCATTATGCATCCTACAGATGCCACATGATGCTAAATATTAGGATCTATATATCACTAGTGTGAAATACACCTAAAACACATATTTATAACGCCGGTTTTGGGGATAACCGGCGTAACATATAACGCGGTGGCATTTTTGAAATAAAATGATGAAATTGGGAGATCTATGGCGCCGGTTTTAGGATAAAACCGCGGTCGTATGTAAAGCGATACCTATGGCGCCGGTTTTAGGGTAAAACCGCGGTCGTATCTCCAAGACATATGGCGCCGATTTTAAGTTAAAACCGCGGTTGTAACACCTGAGGACGAGATCGACATCGTATTAGGACGACGTATCGAGACCTCGACCAAGACCTTGTGTCGAGATCCCGTGACTAGATCGTTTGCCGAGATCTTTTGTCGAGCTGATGAGACCACGCGGCACTAGTCAGCTGAGGAGGTCGCGTGTCGAGTTGATGAAGTCGCGTACCGAGCTGATGAGGACGCAAGTCGAGCTGAGGAGACCGCGTTCACGAACTCGTGTTAGAACCTTGTACGTTTGCACGAGCACCCTTGTCGACATCGTGTCGAGATGATACCTCGTATTATTTCGAACGTTATTCAGCGTTATTATTATATTGTTTGTAATTATTACATTGTCGGCTTGTCGTTGACCGACAGAGTAGAGGGTAATCATGAGAGGAACGAGTTAACGGGTAGATGATTGATGGGATTGGCATCTTTTAGCTGGAGTTACGTTTATACCCCTTTTCTCGCCAGCTGTATACCACGACCGATTCCCTCACGCTCATTCTTTCTCTTTTCTTCTTTCTTCTTCCTTCCTTCTGCTCTGTGTTTCGTTGTTTTCTTCAAAATCTTCATCGACGAAACCGTGAGTTCCAGCGAGATTCTGCACAAGATTTCTTCATCAATCTTGTTCATCATCAACTTCTCGACCCATATCTCGTCTGATCGACCATCACCGTTGAGGTATGAAGAACAGATTTTCTTTCATCTGTGCTATTGTTTAGCGCTAAATCTTCTTCCATTTTTAACCAGTTTTATGCTTCCAAATCATATCAAATTGATGGGTTTTCTTATTCACGATATTACCTATCTTTTTAACCGATTAATTGGGCTTGTAAAACAAATTTCTTTCTCTCGATTTTCTCGCAATCGGCAAAGGCCCGTAAAAACCCCATTTTTGGTTCGCTTCGATTTTCTTGTTTCTCATTCGTTGCTTCGTTATTGTTGTTGTCGATCTATCTCATGAAGCATCGATAACTTTTCATGAAATTTTGATCGAAATCCCTAACTTTGTGTTAGAGGAAAAATATATTTCAGTTCTTGAGTTTTATATTTTTCCGGGTTGTGGTTGAAGTTTGGGGAAGAGAGAGCTAGATGTATTAGAACCATAGATCGATCCGAAGTTGTGTTTGTTTTAGGAAGTCTGCTTCCGAGATCGTGAATTCAATCGAGGTGTACGGAAAGCGAATCCAAGGACGCGAAGCGCAGAATCCAGAACGAGGATCAGACGTGTCGAGGTCGATCAAAGCGCACGTGTCGAAGTCGCTGTCGAAGTTCGTTGAAGGCAGCCATGTCGAGATCGAGTAAGAGAAGTCGCTGTCGAGCTCTTAGAAGACACCGTGTCGAGGTCGTTGTCGAGCAAAGATTAACTTGAGTTCGCAAGGGCGCTTCACATTTATACTTGTTATAGTATGTAAGGGCGCCTACATTAATATTTTCGTAGTATGCTAGCGTAAGTGGCATTTCATATTCTACGTGGTTATGTTATTGTGTATGGATTTTCCGATTTGTGTCGAAATGAAATGTTGTGATATGATTGAGTTTTTGCATGTATTTAATATGTGATTGAATATATGTCGTGAAGTGTGTATTGCATGTTGAATTGCGCTTCTTCATGTCGAGCTTGCTCTTTATTTAACATGCGGTTGAATATCTTGTGTTTAACTCTTTGAATATCGTGATGCGCTAATTGTTCATCGAGTGAGCGAGCTAGGTGAGTCGATGACGCTTTTTGAGCCGTGACCTGATAATCGAGGGTGCTAGGTCCCCTTGTTTACTGAGATTGACTAGACGCCGCCACGCTTACGACTCGAAGTTGACCGGCCCTAGGGAGAGCGAGGATCCCAAGGCTTTACCGACTTTCCGACATACGGTGCAGCGTGTGCATTCCGGAAAATTGTCGAGTCGAGAGAAAATGGAATTGTGAGTTGTGTCGAGTTTAGAGTGAGATGGTCGAGTCACGCTTGATCGTTATACTTTCTTTGTTTGCTTATATTTTTATGTCGAGCTTATCTTGAATTGTTGAGAAGTTGACCCTTTCCCCGTGGTGCCTTCAATCCATGACGTTACCCAGCGATGTCGAGGGCACGTAACTCGACAAAGAGACGATGCCGAGGAGGATCTCGACGAGGACCCGAGTGACGACCTCTATCCGTCGTGATTGTTTATTTGTTGGATGTTTGTTTTTCCGAGGACTGCTTCTGTATTTCTTTTGTGTTCGAGGTCGTGACCGCCAGGCAAGTGTTGTGTTGTTGCTGTTATGGTAGACTGGTGGTCTTACTTTTGGAGCAAACTGCGTGGGAGTTCCGCTTCTGGTACCCTCAGGTATGATGGCTCTTTGAAGTTGTCGTACCTTAGGTGTATTTTCTTTGCACATTTGCTACTCAGATTTTGTATACGTTATTATTTCGAGTGATATATATATGTGTATGTTATGCATGTATGTTTTATTAGAATTTAAGTCTTGTGTCTTAGTGGCACCATGTTTCAAAAGTCAGAATTACTCTGATGTGCACGAGTTGGTTTTATAAAAAAAAAATATATCGTATTTTTAAAAGGCACAAGAGTTTTGTTTTTAAAAACACATCTCATATAGGTTTATGTTGAGCTTGGTGTGTTGAAGCTCAGAACTCGAGCCTGGTATATTGAGCTCAGTAGCGGTCCGGAAACGGTCGTTACACTGTTATATCGAGCAGCTTGTCTGCTCGACCGAGCCGCATATAGGAATTTGACCTGGTCACTATGTCGGGTTATGTGTCGGGTACCTAGTTGTTTTGTGTTGATTGTCGCTTGATTAAGTGAAGCACTTATTGCTTGAGAAATTGTTTGAATCAAGCTTCTTGATTGAAGCAAAGGTGTTTTAACACATCCTTGTTGTGAGATTCTCGACAGGTTTTGAACTTTGTGGAATCTAATGCCACCTCGTGAGGAATACGAGATCTGGCAACCGAACGCCGACATGGAACGAGCTATTCAAGCTATGACCGAGATGGCGGCAGCCATGGCTCAATAATCACCGCCAGAACTCAACAGCTAACGCGATGGCTCAACAGACGGCAAATGCTAACTCAAACAGAACTTACAAAGAATAAAGAACGAGCGTAATCTAAATGTCAAGCGAGAGGATCGCCGACTTCGTGAAAGCATGATCCACCGAAGTTCTACGGTGAGCCAAATCCGGATAAAGCTGATGATCTTATCCAAGGTGAATGTGAGATCGAGGGTAAATCCTTATTCGTTCTTTTTGATTCGGGTGCAACCCATTCCTTCATTTCTTCTGATTGTGTGAACCTTTTGAGCTTGACTGTGATCGCTTACCGCTTAAATTAGTAGTTACAACCCCAAATTGCTAAAACCTTAGTCACAAACACCGCATGTCTTAATTGTGTAGTGATTATTCAGAGTAGAAAGTTTGTGGTCAATTTGGTTTGTTTGCCTCTTGGCTTAGATGTTATCCTCGGATGGATTGGTTGTCACACCACCATGTCCTTTTGGACTGCGTCCGTAAACCGTAATTTTTCCGCACCTTGAGTCTCCAATTATCTTTCTCACGAACGTATTGGAGTTTCTTTGAAAGAAGGAACTAGGGAATACATGTATCTAGCTAGTTCTAAGTTTTCCAGCCAGATCGACGTGAAGAATGTTCCAGTGGTGTGTGATTTTAAGGACGCTTTTTCTCAAGACGCGCAGGATTACCACCAAAGACGAGGTCGAAGTTCTCCATCGACTGATTCCAGGAACAGGACCGATTTCCAAAGCGCCATACAGATGTCTCCTCGCCGAGATGAAAGAGTCAAGTCCCAGATCGAACACTTGGAGTCGGCAATTCATACGACCGAGCGTGTCACCGTGGGGAGCTCCAAAGGTTGTTGGTTAAGAAGAAGGATGGACGATCAAGGCCGTGCGTGGACTATCGCGAACTCAACAAGGTTACCGTGAAGAACCGTTATCCGTTACCACGATTGACGACTTGATGGACCAACTTCGTGGAGCGCGATCTTTTCCAAGATAGACTTGAAGCTCCGCTACCATCGATTCGCGTGAAGGAGGAAGATGTTGCCAAAACAAATTTTCAGACTAGATACGGTCACTACGAGTACTTGGTGATGCCGTTTGAGTGACGAATGCGCCACCGGTTTATGGACTACATGAACAGGCTTTTCCATTCGCTTTTGGATCAGTTCGTTGTAGTGTTCATCGACGACATATTGATTTACTCGAGGAACCGAGAAGAGCACGCAGAACACCTATGTCGAGTACTACGGATATTACGAGATAAGCAACTCTATGCCAATCTGGTCAAGTGTGAATTTTGGTCAAGACGTGAATTTTCTTGGTCACGTGATTTCCAGCAGAAGTGATACCGTGGATCCAACTAAGATCGAGGCGTGATAGCACGGGAACAAATTTCTAAGACCGCATCGAGATCAGAGTTTTGTCGCTTAGCGTGCTATTACCGAAGATTCATTGAAGGTTTCTCGAAGATTGTCGCGCCTCTTTACGATTGACGAGGAAGAATCAACCTTTGCTTGACCGAGGAGTGTGAAGCCGCCAACGATCAAGGAGCTTTTGACGACAGCCGCTGTCACGATTTTGCCTCAACCGTAAAAGCCTTTCGAGGTGTATTGTGATGCGCCACACCAGGGATCGGGATGCATCGATGCAACATCGCGTGGTCGCAGATGTTTCAAGACACCAAGATTCACGCAGAGGAACTATCCTACTCACGACTCGGGAGCTAGCAAAGAAGAGTTTTTGCGCTGAAGATATGGAGGCACTACCTTTATGGGAGCACTTCATCGCTTTTCAATGATCACAAGAGCTTGAAGCACCGTCGACCGTAAAGAGCTCAACATGCGCCAACAGTAGATGGACGTAATTTCTCAAGGACTACGACTTTACGCTGGAATACCATCCCGTAAGGCTAACGAGTAGCGCATGCGCTGAGTAGGAAGAGCGCTTTAACCTCTGTGAATGATGATCAAGGAGTTGGAGATGCTCGAGAAGTTCCGAGATTTGAAGTCGAGTGTCGGTTTCACCGGAAGTCGAGATTTGGTATGCTTACTATCTCTAACAGATTGTTGGACGAGATCCGAGACCAAAGCAAGTTCGTGACGAGCTTCGCAAGAGAAGATCTCACTGATAGCGCAAGGGAAGGCGATGGCACTTCAGGCCTGAGCGACGACATCTTGAGGTGCAATGGCCGAGTACGCGCATCTAACGATCCGAAGCCGAGGAAGTTGATTCTCGACGGCGCATAAGAGCAACTTTAGTATTCATCCCCTGAGTTACGTAAGATGTATCAAGACTTGAAGAAGCATTTTTGGTGGTCCCTAATGAAGAAGCAAGTGGCCGAGCACGTAGCTTCATGTTCGACGTGTCGTAAAGCCGGCGGTGGAGCACTAACGACCGCAGAATGCTACAATCGCTGACGCATCAAAGATGGAAATGGGACAAGATTTCCATGGACTTCGCTGTAGGTTTGCCGAAGACGCAGTAAGAAGAATGATTCGATTCTGGGTGATCGCCGATCGATTGACCAAATCGCCATTTCTTGCCAGCGAGGTCGACATACAACGTGGAAAAGTCGACCGAGATCTACAACGCGAGATAGTACGACTTCATGGAATACCTCTTCGATCGTGTCTGACCGAGATCCAAGTTCACGCCTCATTTTTGGAGGGAATCGCAAGGAGCGATGGGAACCGAAGCTCGTGCTTAGCTCGGCATATCATCCACGCATCGACTGGCCGACCGAGAGAACGATCCAATCGCTTGAAGATTTGTTGCGAGCTTGTACGTTAGATCACCGAGGAAGTTGGGACGACGCCTTACCATTGGTGGAGTTCACATACAACAACAGCTTCCATGCGAGTATCGGGATGGCACCTTTGAAGCGCTGATGGACGGAAATGTCGACGCCTCTTTGTTGGTACCAGATTCGCGAGCGAATCGTCAGAGGACCAGATATGATCCAGCAGACTACCGAGAAGATCCGCTGATCGTAGATCGGATGCGAACATCTCAAAGTCGACGTAAGAGTTATGCAGATCAACGACGCCGACCACCGAAGTTCGAGGAAGGAGAACATGTATTTCTTAGAGTCACCCCCACTATCGAGTTGGTCGAGCCGATCAAATCCAAGAAACTTACCCTAAATTCATTGGACCTTACCGCATTCTTCGTCAGATGGTCCAGCTGGCATATCGATCGCATTGCCACCATTTTTGTCGAACATCCACGACGCCTTTCACGCCTCACAATTGCGAAGTATGTTTCCGACCCTTCTCATGTCATCGAACCTGATGTGATTCAACCAAGGATCGACCTATCTTTGAAGCTGCCACCAAAGAAGGATCGCTGGATCTAAAGCCAAACAGCTATGAACAAAGAGATTCAACTTGTCAAGGTCAGGTGGGATCAAAAGACGGAGATGCGACTGGGGAGCCGGAGAAGAAGATGAAGATTCAAGACTCAACTTTTCCGAGGTAAGAAGTTTATTTGCAATTTCGAGGACTAAATTTTTTAGAGGGAGAGATTGTAACACCCGAGGACGAGATCGACATCGTATTAGACGACGACGTATCGAGACCTCGACCAAGACCTCGTGTCGAGATCCCGTGACTAGATCGCTCACGAGATCTTTTGTCGAAATGATGAGACCACGCGGCACTAGTCAGCCGAAATGAGGAGGTCGCGTGTCGAGTCGATGAAGTCGCGCATCGAAATGATGAGGACGCAAGTCGAGCCGAGGAGACCGCTGCTCACGAACTCGTGTTAGAACCTTGTGCACGCTTGCACGAGCACCCTTGTCGACATCGTGTCGAGATGATACCGTATTATTTCGAACGTTATTCAAAGTATTATTATATTGTTTGTAATTATTACATTGTCGCTTGTCGCTGACCGACAGTAGAGGGTAATCATGAGAGGAACGAGTTAACGGGCAGATGATTGATGGGATTGGCATCTTTTAGCCGAGTTACGCTTATACCCCTTTCTCGCCAAATGTATACCACGCACCGATTCCCTCACGCCATTCTTTCTCTTTTCTTCTTTCTTCTTCCTTCCTTCTCGCCTGTGTTTCGCTGTTTTCTTCAAAATCTTCATCGACTAAACCGTGAGTTCCAGTTGAGATTCTCGCACAAGATTTCTTCATCAATCTTGTTCATCATCAACTTCTCGACCCATATCTCGCCTGATCGACCATCACCGCTGAGGTATGAAGAATGATTTTCTTTCATCCGTATACCGCTTAGCGCTAAATCTTCTTCCATTTTTAACCAGCTTTTATGCTTCCAAATCATATCAAATTGATGGGTTTTCTTATTCACGATATTACCTATCTTTTTAACCGATTAATCGGGCTTGTAAAACAAATTTCTTTCTCTCGATTTTCTCGCACCAGCAAAGGCCGTAAAACCCCATTTTTGGTTCGCTTTGATTTTCTTGTTTCTCATTCGTTGCTTCGTTATTGTTGTTGTCGATCTATCTGCTGAAGCATCGATAACTTTTCATGAAATTTTGATCGAAATCCCTAACTTTGTGTTAGAGGAAAATATATTTCAGTTCTTGAGTTTTATATTTTTCTGGTTGTGGTCGAAGTTTGGGGAAGAGAGAGCTAGATGTATTAGAACCATAGATCGATCCGAAGTTGTGTTTGTTTTAGGAAGTCTGCTTTCCGAGATCGTGAATTCCGAATCGAGGTGTACGGAAAGCTAATCCAAGGACGCCAAAGCGCAGAATCCGTAACGAGGATCAGACGCGGTCGAGGTCGATCAAAGCCGACGCGGTCGGGTCGCTTGTCGAAGTTCGCTGAAGGCAAATTGTCGAGATCGAGTAAGAGAAGTCGTTGTCGAAGCTCTTAAGACCGCCGTGTCGAGGTCGTTGTCGAGCAAAGATTAACTTGAGTTCTGTAGTGGCGCTTTACATTTATACTTGTTATAGTATGTAAGGCGCTTCACATTAATATTTTCGTAGTATGCTAGCGTAAGTGGCATTTCATATTCTACGTGGTTATGTTATTGTGTATGGATTTTCCCGATTTGTGTCGAAATAAATGTTGTGATATGATTGAGTTTTTGCATGTATTTAATATGTGATTGAATATATGTCGTGAAGTGTGTATTGCATGTTGAATTATGCTTCTTCATGTCGAGCTTGCTCTTTATTTAACATGCGGTTGAATATCTTGTGTTTAACTCTTTGAATATCGTGACGCGCTTAATCGTTTCATCGAGTGAGCGAGCTAGGTGAGTCGATGACGCTTTTGAGCCGTGACCCTGATAATCGAGGGTGCTAGGTCCCCTTTTTGTTTACGGAGATTGACTAGACGCCGCCACGCCACGGACCGAGTCGACCGCCCTAGTGGAGAGCGAGATCCCAAGGCTTTGCTGGACTTTCCGACATACCAGACGGGTGCATTCCGGAAAATTGTCGAGTCGAGAGAAAATGGAATTGTGAGTTGTGTCGAAGTTTAGAGTGAGATGGTCGAGTCACGCCGGTGATTGTTATACTTTGTCGCTTGCTTATATTTTTATGTCGAGCTTATCTTGAATTGCTGAGAAGTCGACCCTTTCCGTGGTGCCTTCAATCCATGACTCGCTACCCGTGCGATGTCGAGGGCGCAGTAACTCGACAAGAGACGATGCCGAGGAGGATCTCGACGAGGACCCGAGTGACGACTCTATCCGTCGTGATTGTTTATTTGTTGGATGTTTGTTTTTTTGAGGACTGCTTCTGTATTTCTTTTGTGTTCGAGGTCGTGACCTGGGGCAAAGTGTTGTTGTTGCTGCATGTGGTAGACTCGGGTGGTCTTACTTTTGAGCAGCCTGGTGGGAGTTCACGGGCAAGTACCCTGTGGTACGATGGCTCTTTGAAGTTGTCGCATCTTAGGTGTATTTTCTTTGCACATTTGCTACTCAGATTTTGTATACGTTATTATTTCGAGTGATATATATATGTGTATGTTATGCATGTATGTTTTATTAGAATTTAAGTCTTGTGTCTTAGTGGCACCATGTTTCAAAAGTCAGAATTACTCTGATGTGCACGAGTTGGTTTTATAAAAAAAAAAATATATCGTATTTTTAAAAGGCACAAGAGTTTTGTTTTTAAAAACACATCTCATATAGGTTTATGTTGAGCTTGGTGTGTTGAGCTCGGTAACTCGAGCTCGGTATATTGAGCTCGGTAGCGGTCCGGAAACGGGTTGTTACATAACGCGAGACATATGGCGCCGGTTTTACCCTAAAACCGGCGCCATATGTTTAAAAATATTGTGAGACTTATGGCGCCGGTTTTAAGTAAAAACCTCGGTTGTATGTAATGCGATACCTATGGCGCCGGTTTTAGGGTAAAACCGAGGTCGTATCTCCAACACCTATGGCGCCGGTTTTAAGTTAAACCGCGCCAGATGTAACGCGAGACATATGACCGCCTTTCACGCCTGGAGACCCGCGACGGCGAAGGAAGTTAAGCAAGAATGAGGAAAGACAAAGCCAAGCAAAGAGGTGGCAGTAAAGAGGTTTGCACCTCGATGCCATGAAGCAAGAGGCTCGGTGCAGCCTTGATGCGAGAGAGACCATGAAACAAGAGGTCGGTGCAAGAGGTCGGTGCAGCCTTGATGCCACGAAGCAAGAGGGCGGTGCAGCCTTGATGCCACGGAAGAGGGTCGGCATCGCGATGAAGGAAGAAGCAGAATGAGACAAAGCCAAGCAAGAGGTTTGCTAGAGGTCGGTGCAGCCTTGATGCCACAAAGCAAGAGGTCGGTGCAGCCTTGATGCCACGAAGCAAGAGGTCGGTGCAGCATTGATGCGAGAGAGACCACGAAGCAAGAGGTCGGTGCAGCCTTGATGCGATCTCAACCCATTACCATTACCATTAAAATTCAAGTTTATTTCCAAATAACCTTTTAAATCATTCCGTAACTATCAAATATCCATCTCATTCCAAACCAAATTACCGCCTCTTCCCTTCCAAACTTTACCATTCTCAAACTAAGAGCACAACACTATAATTAAACCATTACTTCCTATAGTTATAAAAGAAATTGGCAGATGATTAAATAAGGAAAGTTCAAGTACTCTCCATCCATTGAACCTGAGAATATCTCTTTCAACTGACTAGGTTCTTAGCCATACACTAAATAGAGTCTATATGTCCATCCATCGCCCTATAAACGGTCTTGCAAAAATCTAAATTCTCAAAAAAAAATCGTGGTAATGTATAAACTTCACAACCAATAAAAGCTATTCACTATCAAAAAAACAAAAAGGGGAAAATATGACCTTGTCTAACTTCATCGCATTAAGAGCACGACATTATTCCACCGCTTTCTTCGAGGTCAAGACCGGATCGCATCATGAACACCTCTTTTCCAAATCAAAAGGGCAACGTTAGAATAAGCGAAGATGATAAATTTAATTGAATTCGTAAGATTGAAGAGCGCCAACGATAAAGGGTCAGGTGGATCGAGAATCACCTGAAGGTCTTGGCTTCGCTTCGGTGAACTCATCCACGAGCGTGATATAACTTTGACATTCATTTTCTCAGAGAAAGAGCAAACTCGCTTTCGCTTCTTCAATCGCCAAATTCAGGAGCAAAGTGTTTAAAATACGAGTCAACGCCAGAAGATCGCACGGCCCTACGAAGTTTTCACCCCGAGCGAAGTTGACTCGCTATAGGATCGCCATCAGAGAATCGCCGTAGTATCGTGGTTCCGGCCGACAAATCGTAGGATCGCCGCCACTCTCTCGCAACCTCGCCGCCTCTACGGTTCCTTGTGGTAGACACTTGAGGAACCAAGCTTGTGTTAGTGGGCGGATCCTGTAACACCCGAGGACGAGATCGACATCGACAGACATCGACAGGACGTCGATCAAGACCTCGTGGTCGAGATCCTGCGGTCAAGATCGCTTGCCGAGGTCATATGTCGAAATGATGAGGTCGCGCATCGAAATGAGGAGGTCGATGTCGAATCGAGGAGGCCGCAGACACGAACTCGTGTTAGAGCCTTGTGGCGCTTGCACGCAGCACCGACGACATCGTGTCGAGATGATAACACTCGTATTTTTACGATATTATGTAGCTAAGTAGTATATCTTGTTGTGATTATGAGAGAGAATGTATTAGATGGGTTAGACTGGTTTGGATTAATATCTTACTTTACAATCCAGGTGTCGCTAAATTGTGGTTTTATAAAAGATAAATTCAATAAAAATGGTTTTCTTGTAATTAACTTTTGTTTAAGGGAGATAAGACCAAATCAAGTTTCCACCAAATTGTAAGATAAATATCAAGATTAGTTTTTCTCCACCTACTTAAATATCACGATCACCGCCTCAAATTCTCACTTTCTATTTCCTTCTTTTTCTTTCTTCTTCTCACGCTTTTCTCCTCTTCTCTAAACCTCCATTGAAGAACCTTGAGTTCATTGAAATGCCGTGCATAAATTTTCTTCATCAACCTTGTTTCTTCTCATATTCTCGACCTATATCACCATCTCGACTATCTGTGGAGGTATGAAAAACATGATTTTATTTCCTTTCATGTTACTATTAGCGCCACTTCTTCTCTTCAATTTGGCTAGTTTTTTTTTATGCTTTCAACTCATGTCATATTGATAGGTTTTCTTCTTCATGACCTTACCTACCTTTCTAATCATTTATTTGAGCTTGTTATACAAATTGTTTCCTCTGTCTTTTGCAAGTAGGTAGCGCCCAAAACCCTCCCTATTTGGTTTGTTTGATTTCTTGTTTTAGTTTGGTGTTAGAATAGTTTTTGTGCAAAAATGGATTTTTGAGGGATTATGAAATCGATTTCTTTTTGAGTTTTAAAATTTTAACAAAATTGGTTATGGTCTTATTTTAATTTCTGGACCATGACGAAAATATTTTTAAGAAATATAAACTTAGATTTTGATTGAGTTGTGGTTAAGATTGGGATAATGAGAGCTAAGTGTTATTAGAACCCATAGATCGAACTAAGTTGTACTCAGATAGGCAAGCAGGTGATTTCCGAGATCGTGGCCGCAAGGAGATCCGTGTACGAGAACACGAAACCGAGGTCGACTAAGAGCCGCACGTGTCGAGATCGAGTGAGAGAAGTCGTTGTCGAGCTCGCTTGAAGACACCGTGTTGAGGTCGCTTGTCGAGCAAATAAGTAGCTTGGAGTTCGTAAGGGCAACTCTTAGACATTATTAAGGCTTTATTTTATATGTTGTGAATTGTGTATTGCCCGTCGAATTATGCTTCATGCATGCAAATTGTTTCATTGCTTAAATGATTGAATTATGCTTTCTTCATGTTAAGCATGCTCTCTTTATTTGATATGTGATCAAGTAATTTTATGTGCCACTCCTTGATCAGCGCGTAGCTAATCATCGAGCGAGAGAGCTAGGCGAGTCGTATGACGCTTTTGAGCCGTGACCGGATAACTAGGGTGCTAGGTCCCTTTGTTTACGGAGATTGACTAGGCGCCGTGCATTATCGGGCTTGGGGTCGGACTCGCCATTACACGCATGGTATCGGCTCGTTGGACCGCCGCTACCTATTGCGCTGCCGGGGGATGGACTCGCCGCGATATTCCTAATAAAGAGTCAAGTCTAGAGCGAGATGGTCGAAGTTACGCTTGGTGACTATTATATTTTGTTGTTTACTTATTTCGATGCCTGGATTATCTTGATTTGTTGAGAAGTCGACCCTTTCCCGTGGGTACCTTCAATCCATGATGGTTACCCAGGCGATGTCGAGGGTGCAGTGAACTCGATCGCAGATGATGGCGAGGAGGACGCCGACGAGGATCGTGGCGACGATCTCTATTTGTCGTGATTGGCTTTGTTTATGTTATGTTTCGGGGTAGTCATATATGACTTTTGTGTACAAAGTGGTCGTGACCACTGGGACGGGTGATGTTTTGTCATTTTGAGCACAGGTAGATCAAGGTTTATTTTGGAGCACCACTGTGGGTGTCTGCCGGAAGTATCCCCACTGCATGATTGCTCTCTTGAAGTCGCCATACCTAGGTGTATTTTCTTTGGACATCATTGTGCTTTTTGTATGCACTTTTTATATCTTGTATATATATATACGAGTATGTACTTGTTACCTCAAGGTGTTGTTATTTAGGACTTAAATCTTGTGTCTTAGTTGCACCATGTTTCAAAAGTCAGAATTACTCGATGTGCATGAGATAGTTTTAAAAATAAATATATAGCCCAGACTTTTCTAAAAGGCACAAGAGTATCATTGTAAAACACATCGCATATAGGTATCTTGAGCTCCTACAGAGTTGAGCTCAGAACTCGAGCTCTGTGATGTTGAGCTCGGTGAGCGGTCCTAAACGGGTCGTTACATCCAAGAAACACAACAACAGCCCAAGCCGGGTTAAAAACCCAATTGACTAGGGTGTCGTTGTTTTAGATTTTAGAATCCTGCTTGACCCTAAAATCAATTCGCATTTTTTTAGTTACTATTTATGTGTTAGTTTTAGATTTTAGCAAATTTCGTAATCTTGTTTGTACTTTAGAATCAATTCTAGTAGAATCTACAACATCCAAGTTTTTCCGCTCAATAATTGATTCTAGATATGGGACCCACAAAATATTTCATATTTACACTTCAAAAGTGATTCTACTTTGTCAACCAAACATAAATCAATTTTTGAACTCACTTTAAACTACCATTATCAAACACAAATTATTTTTTTTAAACTCAATTTTTTTAAAATCAATTTTTTAACAAGATTCTTCACAATCTATTTTACCTAATCTAAAACAAACTGACCCTAGATCGATTCATTTCTAAATAAATTGAGATATTTTCGCCAGTCAAGGCACACCGTTATTTATACGCTTGTTACAAATTTTGTTTTTACGCTTTTTTGACTCATCACATTGTTATCACTGCGGCATTATGCATCCTACAGATGCCACATGATGCTAAATATTAGGATCTATATATCACTAGTGCGAAATACACCTAAAACACATATTTATAACGCCGGTTTGGGGATAACCTACAGAATATATAACGCGTGGCATTTTTGAAATAAATGATGAAATTGGGAGATCTATGGCGCCGGTTTAGGATAAAACCGCTGGTCAGATGTAAAGCGATACCTATGGCGCCTGGCTTTAGGTAAAACCGCGATCGATCTCCAAGACATATGGCGCCGATTTTAAGTTAAACCGCAATGTCGATAACGCGAGACATATGGCGCTGGTTTTACCCTAAAACCGTGCCATATGTTTAAAAATATTGTGAGACTTATGGCGCCTGCTTTAAGTAAAAACCTCGGTTGTATGTAATGCGACACCTATGGCGCCGTTTTAGGTAAACCGCGGTCAGATCTCCAACACCTATGGCGCCGTTTTGTTAAAACCGCGTCAGATGTAACGCGAGACATATGATCGCTCACGCCTGGAGACCCGCGACGAAGGAAGAAGCAAGAATGGAGGAAAGACAGCCAAGCAAGAGGCTCCGCAGCTGATGCCATGAAGCAAGAGGCCTGGGTGGCAGCCTCGATGCGAGAGAGACCACTAAACAAGAGGTTTGCAAGAGGTCTGCGGCACTTGATGCCACGAAGCAAGAGAGGTCTGCGGCAAAGATTGATGTGAGAGTGACCACTTAAGCAAGAGGTCGGCATCACACGAAGGAAGAAGCAAAGAATGAGACAAAGCAAGCAAGAGGTTTGGCAAGAGGTTTGGCAGCCTTGATGCCACGAAGCAAGAGGTCTGCAGCCTTGATGCCACGAAGCAAGAGGTCAGTGCAAAGATTGATGTGAGAGAGACCACGGCAAGAGGTCTGGCCCCGCGACGAAGGAAGAAGCAGCAGAATGACGTGCCAAGCAAGAGGTTTGCAAGAGGTCTGGCACTGATGCCAAGAAGCAAGAGGTTTGCAGCCTTGATGCGAGAGAGACCACGAAGCAAGAGGTCGGGTGCAGCCCTTGATGCGATCTCAACCCATTACCATTACCATTAAAATTCAAGTTTATTTCCAAATAACCTTTAAATCATTCCGTAACTATCAAAAATCCATCACATGGCAAACCAAATTACCGCCTCTTCTCTTCCAAACTTTTCCATTCTCAAACTAAGAGCACAACACTATAATTAAACCATTACTTCCTATAGTTATAAAAGAAATTGGAAGATGATTAAATAAGGAAAGTTGAAGTACTCTCCATCCATTGAACCTGAGAATATCTCTTTCAACTGACTAGGTTCTTAGCCATACACTAAATAGAGTCTATATGTCCATACATCGCCCTATAAACAGCCTTGCAAAAATCTAAATTCTCAAAAAATAAAAATCGTGGTAATGTATAAACCGCACAACCAATAAAAGCTATTCACTATCAAAAAAACAAAAGTGGGGAAAATATGACCTTGTCCAACTTCATCGCATTAAGAGCACGACATATTCCAACCGCTTTCTCGAGGTCAAGACCGGATCAGTAATTGCGAACACCCTCTTTTCCAAATCAAAAGGGCAACGCGAATAAGCGAAAGATGATAAATTTAATTGAATTCGTAAGATTGAAGAGCGCCAACGATAAAGCGGTCGTGGTGGATCGAGAATCACTGAAGGTCTTGGCTTCGCTTCTCGTGAACTCATCCACAGAGCGTGATATAACTTTGACCTTCATTTCTCAGAGAAAGAGCAAACTCGCTTTCGCTTCTTCAACCGCCAAATTCAGGAGCAAAGTTAGCAAAATGCGAGTCAACGCCAGAAGATCGCATTTTGCTCTAATGAAGCTTTTCACCCCCGAGCGAAGCCGACTCAGTTATAGGATCGCCATCAGAGAATCGCCAGAGTATCGTGGTTCCGCTCGACAAATCGTGAGGATCGCCGCCACTCTTCTGGCAACCTCGCCGCTTCTCACGGTTCCTTGTAGACACTTGAGGAACCAAGCTTGTGTTAATGGGCCGATCCGGTGTAACACCCGAGGACGAGATCGACATCGATAGGACATCGACAGATCGTCAGATCAAGACCTCGTGGTCGAGATCCCCGTGCCAAGATCGCTGCCGAGGTCATATGTCGAAATGATGAGGTTGCGTGCATCGAAATGGTGGAGGTCGATGTCGAATCGAGGAGGCCGCAGACACGAACTCGTGTTAGAGCTCTTGTGCGCTTGCACGAAAGCACCGATCGACATCGTGTCGAGATGATAACACTCGTATTTTTACGATATTATGTAGCGCAGTAGTATATCTTGTTGTGATTATGAGAGAGAACAGATTAGATGGGTTAGACTGGTTTGGATTAATATCTTACTTTACAATCCAGGTGTCGCTTAAATTGTGGTTTTATAAAAGATAAATTCAATAAAAATGGTTTTCTTGTAATTAACTTTTGTTTAAGGGAGATAAGACCAAACTGTTTCCACCAGCTGTAAGATAAATATCAAGATTAGCACGACATAAAGAAATAAGCAAACAGCAAAGTATAACATTCACCAACGTGACTCGACCATCTCACTCTAAGCTCGACTCAACTCACAATCCATTTTCTCTCGACTTGACAATTTTTCCGGAATGCACACGCCGTGCATCGATGCTCGAAAGTCCAGCCGGCCTTGGGATCCTCGCTTCCCTAGGACACCAACTCAGGTCCCATAGCGTGGCGACGCCTAGTCAATCTCCCGTAAACAAAAGTGGGACCTAGCACCCTTAGTTATCCGGGTCACGGCCAAAAACGCCATACGACTCACCTAGCTCGCCACTGATGAACAATTCGCCGATAACGATATTCAAAGAGTTAAACACAAGATATTCAACCGCATGTCAAATAAAAGAGCAAGCTCGATATGAAGAAACGCAATTCAACATGCAATACACAATTCACAACATATATTCAATCACATATTAAATACATGCAAAACCCAATCATATCACAACATATCAAGCTCGACACCAATCAAGGAATCCATACACAATAACATAACCACGTGAGAATATGAAGTGCCCTTACGCTAGCATACTATGAAAGTATTAATGTGAAGCGCCTCATCGAACTCCAAGATAACTCGCCGACAACGACTCGACATCGGCCGCCTTCAAACGAGCTCGACAACGACTTCGACATCGCATCGCCCTCAATCGACCTCGACACGACGCTTTCTCGGCCGACCGACACGCATAGCCTCGATCCGCTCCCACCGTAACGACCCGCTTCCGACCGCTACCGAAGCTCAATATACCGAAGCTCGAAGTTACCGAGCTCAACACACCAAGCTCAACAAAAACCTATATGAGATGTGTTTTTAAAAACAAAACTCTTGTGCCTTTAAAAATACGATATATATTTTTTTTTATAAAACCAACTCGTGCACATCGAGTAATTACAAATTTTTCAAACATGGTGCAACTAAGACACAAGACTTAAATTCTAATAAAACATACATGCATATCATACACATATATATATATATCACCCTAATAATAATGTATACAAAATACAGAGTAGCAAATGTGCAAAGAAAATACACCTAAGGTACGACAACTTCAAAAGAGTAATCATACCCTGGGGGTACTTCCGGCAGACTCCCACGCAGGGGTCGCCCAAAAGTAAGACCACCAGCCTACCTCAGAGCAACAAAACAACACCGCCCAAACCGGGTCACGACATACTACTCCAAAAGAAAACAAGGTACACCCTCGTAAAAACAAACATCCAACAAATAAACAATCACGATAGATAGAGGTCGCCACCGTCCTCGCCGAGCTCCTCCTCGGATCATCTACCGCCGAAGTTCCTCGCGCCTCGACATCGCCTGGGTAACCGCTATGGATTGAAGGCACCACGAAAGCGGTCAACTTCTCAACAATTCAAGATAAGCTCGACATAAAAATATAAGCAAACAAAGAAAGTATAACATTCACCGACGTGACTCGACCATCTCACTCTAAACTCGACACAACTCGCAAATCCATTTTCTCTCGACTGATAATTTTCCTGAATGCACACGCCGCATCAGATGTCGGAAATTCCAGCCGGCCTTCGATCCTCGCCTCCCTAGGATACCAACTCAGTCCTATAGCGTGGGCGACGTTTAGTCAATCTCCGTGAACAAAAAGTGGACCTAGCACTCGCTTATCCGGCCACGGCCAAAACGCCATACGATACGACTCACCTAGCTCGCCACTGATGAACAATTCGCCGTGATACGATATTCAAAGAGTTAAACACAAGATATTCAACCGCATGTCAAATAAAAGAGCAAGCTCGACATGAAGAAACGCAATTCAACATGCAATACACAATTCACGACATATATTCAATCACATATTAAATACATGCAAAAACTCAATCATATCACAACATTCCAATCTCGACACAAATCAGAAAATCCATACACAATAACATAACCACGAGAATATGAAATGCCTTTACGCTAGCATACTACGTAGTATTAATGTGAAGCGCCTTACCGAACTCCGTTAATGCCGCCGACAACGACTCGACATACCGCCTTCAACGAAGCTCGACAACGACTTCGACATCGCATCGCCCTCAATCGACCTCGACACGCACGCTTCTCGCCGACCTCGACACGCATAGCCTCGATCCGATTCCGCCGCTTCCATCGCCCTGATTCGCTTCCGCACACCTTGATCTCGAAATCACTCGATCTCTGAATCGACTTCCTAAAACAAACATAACTCGATCGATCCATGGGTTCTAATACATCTAGCTCTCATCCCAAACTTAACCACAACCCGTAAAATATAATACTCAAGAACTGAATATATTTTTCCTCTAACACAAAGTTAGGGATTTCGATCAAAATTTCATGAAAAGTTATCCGATGCTTCAACAGATAGATCGACAACAACAATAACTGTACAACGAACGAGAAACAAGAAATCAAACGAACCAAAAATGGAGGTTTCGGGCACCGCCGATTGCGTAAATCGAGAAAGAAATTTGTTTTACAAGCCCAATTAATCTGCTAGAAAGATAGGTAATATTATGAAGAAGAAAACCCATCAATTTGACATGATTTGGAAGCATAAACCGTTAAAAATGGAAGAAGAAATAGCGCTAAACAAAGAGTACGTAGAAAAAGAAAATCGTTTCTTCATACCTCAATGGTGATCGAGCAAAGTAGATATGTCGAGAAGATGATGATGAACAAGGTTGATGAAGAAAGCTTGTGCAGACTCGATGGAACTCACGGTTTGGCTGATGGAAGTTTTTGAAGAAAACAACGTAAACACAGAGCGTATGAAGGAAGAAGAAAGAAGAAAAGAGAAATGAGTGTTTCGAGGGAAAACCGATCGTGAATACACCGGAAGCGGCATAATCGTAACTCCAGCTATAAGATGCCAATCCCATCAATCATCTACCCGCTTAATCGCTCCTCTCATAATTACCTCTACTGCTTTGGCCAACCCAGTCGGACAATGTAATAATTACAAACAATATAATAATAACGCTGAATAACGCTCGAAAGAATACGAGGTATCATCTCGACACGATGTCGCATAAGGGTGCTCGTGCAAGCGCATAAGGTTCTAACACGAAGTTCGTGAACGCGCCTCCTCACCGACATGCGCCCTCATCACCGCACGCGACTTCATCAACTCGACACGCGACCTCCTCAACTCCGCAGCCTAGTGCACGGGTCTCCTCACCGCAAATGATCTCGCAAACGATCTAGTCACTGGATCTCGACACAGTGGTCTTGGTCGAGGTCTCGATACGCCGTTCTAATACGATGTCGATCTCGCCCTCAGGTGTTACAATCTCTCCTCTAAAAAATTTCGCCCTCTAAATTGCAAATAAGATTCTTACCTCGTAAAAGTTTAGGTACCGAAGTCTTCATCTTCTCCTCCAGCCTCCCAAGTCGCATCTCCCGCCCTTCGATCCCACACAACTTTGATAAGTTGGATCTCTTTGTTCCGCGAATCGCTTGGCTTTCCGATCAACGATTCTTGCTGGTAATGCTTCAAAGATAGGTCGCCCTTCGCTTGAATCACATCCGCTCGATGACATGAGAAGGGTCAAACATACTTCCGTAATTGTGAGACGGAAAGACGCCGTGGATGTTCGACAAGAATGGGGGTAAGGCAACTGATATGCCACCGACCAATACGACGAAGAATCGTAAGGTCCAATGAATTTAGGGTAAGTTTCTTGGATTTGATCGCCGACCAACCCAGAGTGGGGGTGACTCTAAGAAATACATGTTCTCCTTCCTCGAACTCGAGTGGTCGACGCCGTTGGTCCGCATAACTCTTCCGCCGACTTTGAGATGTTCGCATCCGATCTCGATCAAACGGATCTTCTCAGAGTCCGCCGATCATATCTGGTCCTACGATAGCTTCGCTTCGCCGCCCTGGTACCAACAAAGAGGCGCCTGACATTTCCGCCCATACAGCCGCTTCAAAAGGTGCCATTCCAATACTCGCATGGAAACCGTTATTGTAGGTGAACTCCACCAATGGTAAGACGCCGTCCCAACTTCCTCGGTGATCTAACGCATAAGCTCGCAACAAATCTTCGCCGATTGATCGTTTCTCACCGACCGCTACCTGCGGGATGATATGCCGAGCTAAGCCTCGAGCTCCTGCTCCCATCGCCCTTGCAATTCCCTCCAAAATGAGACGTGAACTTCGGATCTCTGGTCCGACACGATCAAGAGGGTATTCCATGAAGTCGCATTATCTCCGCGATGTAGATCTCGGCCGCCTTTTCCACGCTGTATGTCGACCACCGGTAAGAATGAGCAGATTTGGTCAATCGGCCGACGATCACCCAAATCGAATCATTCTTCTTCGCGCTCTTCGCAAACCTACAACGTAAATCCATGGAAATATCGCCCCATTTCCATACCGCACGCCAAGCCGTTTATCAGAGCATTCCCGCAGTCGCTGGTGCTCCACCTTCGCTTCGACACGCTAAACATGAAGCTACGCACTTCGCCACTTGCTTCTTCATTCTCGACCACCAAAAATGCTTCTTCAAGTCTTGATACATCTTCGTAACTCCAGGATGAATACTAAAGTTGCTCTTATGCGCTTCGCCGAGAATCAACTTCCTCACTGATACGTTAGGCACGCACACTCGCCATTGCACCTCAAGATGTCGTCCGCCCGACGTGAAATTGCCGCCTTCCTCAGGCTATCAATCAATCTTCTCTTGCGTAAGCTCGTTATGAACTTGCTGGTCTCTGATCTCGCCCAACAATCAGAAATGGTAGCATACCAAATCTCACTTCCCTGAAACTTCGACACTCAACTTCAAATCTAACTTCTCGAGCATCTCCAACTCGATCATCATCGCCGAGGTTAAAACGCTTCTTCCTACTCAACGATCTGCTACTACGCTAGCCTTACCGGATGGTATTCCAACGTAAAGTCGTAGTCCTTGAGAAATTTCGCCCATCTACGCCGACGCATGTTGAGCTCTTTCTGGTCGAACAGTACTTCAAGCTCTTGTGATCGCTGAAAACAAAGAAGCAGCGTTCTATAAAGGTAGTGCCTCCATATCTTCTACAAGAAAAACTATCAGCCGCTAGCTCCAAGTCGTGAGTAGGTAGTTCCTCTCGTGAATCTTAAGTCGCCTTGAAGCATACGCGACCACCTTCCGATGTTGCATCAAGACGCATCCCAATCCCTGGTGTGACGATCACAATACACCTCGAAAGCGCTCTTCTCGTCGAGGCAAAATCAAAGACAAAGCGCCGCCGCCAAAAGCTCCTTCGCCTTTGAAAATCAAGCTTCGCACTTCTGGCCCAAGCAAAAGGTTGATCCTTCCTCGCTACCGTGTAAGAGGCGCGACAATCTTCGAGAAACCTTCAATGAATCTTCTGAATAGCCTGCTAAGCCGACAAAACTCCCGATCTCAGAATCGCCTTCTACTGTTCCCACGCTAGCACAAATTCTTCAATCTTAGTTGGATCCACAAATATCCCTTCTTGGAAATCACGTGACCAAGAAAATTCACCTCTTCAAGCCAAAATTCACACTTCGACAGGTTGGCATAGAGTCGCTTATCTCGTAATATCCGTGAGTACTCGACATAGGTGTTCATGCGTGTTCTTCTCGCCTCGAGTAAATCAATATGTCGCCGATGAACACTACAACGAACTGATCCAAAACGAATGGAAAATCCTCGCTCATGTAGTCCATAAACACACCGGCGATTCGCCACTCCAAACGGCATCACCAAGTACTCGTGAGTGACCGATCTAGTCCTGGAAGTCGCTTTGGCGACATCTCCTCCTTCACGCTAATCGATGGTAGCCCGACTTCAAGTCTATCTTGAAAGATCGCCGCCCACGGTTGATCCATCAAGTCGCCAATACGCGTGGTAACGGATAATCCGCTTCTTCACTGCAACCTTGCTGAGCTCGCGATAGTCCACGCACGCCTTGATCGCCCATCCTTCTTCTTAACCAACAACACCGGAGCTCCCACGGTGACACGCCGGCCGTGATGAATTGCTTCGACTCCAAGTGTTCGATCCGGGACTTCGCTTCTTTCATCTCAGAGACATCCCGTGATGGCGCTTTGGAAATCTGGCCCTGCTCCTCGAATCAGTCGATGGAGAACTCGACCTCTCAGATCGGGTGGTAACCCCGCACGCCTTCGGAAAACGCCCTCAAAGTCACACACCACCGTACATTCTTCACGCCGACCGCCGAAAACTTCCGAACTAGCCAGATACATGTATTCCTAGTTCCTTCTTTCAAAGAAACTCCAATACGCTCGCAGAAGATAATCGAGACTCCAAGGTCCGGAAAATTACGCTTTACGGCACACCCAAAAGCGACATGGTGGTGTGACAACCAATCCATCCCGAGGATAACATCTAAGCCCTTAAGAGGCAAACAAACCAAATTGACCACAAACTTTCTACTCGATAATCACTACACAATTAAGACATGCAGTGTTTGTGACTAAGGTTTTAGCAATTGGGTCAGAACTACTAATTTAAACTGCAGCAATACCAAGTTCAAATGGTTCACACAATCAAGAAATAAAGGAACGGGTTGCACCCGAATCAAAAAGAACGGATAAGGATTTACCCTCGATCTCACATTCACCTTGGATAAGATCATCACTGCTCACTTTCCTCGCCACTCATGCGTAAAACTCGCTTTTAGCCACTTGACGCTTCCTTTGGCTCTGCCGCAAGCATACGGCTCAGCTTTGGGTGTAGGACAATCCTCGCAAAATGCCCTGGCTTCTGCAATGAAACACACCTCCTCCTTCTTTGTACAGCTATCGCAGAATGTCCCGCTTTCCACATCGTAGCAAGTCACCTCGACACCGTCCGACCTCCACTCTCTAGATTGGGTCATCTGGACGACATCGTCCCTCGTTGTTGTTCCCCGAGGTCTGGCCGTAAGGCCTCTTCGCGGTGGTTTCCTTCTCAGGTAAATCTCGCCTCACTGGGTCTCACCGGTCCGCCACAACGCCTTCTTCTTCAGGGCTCCTTACTCCTTCTACTCTCGACACATCGATCAATCACCTTCGAGATTTCTCGATCCTCAACGACACCATCGACTTCAATGTCGAATCTCAATCCCCGCTGGAATCTCTCACTCAACCATCTCTGGTCAACTCGATCACGAATGGATCAAATACTCGCCAACAATTCGAACTTGGCCGCATACTGACACCGCCGAAGCTGCCTTGCCGCAGCTTGAAGAAATTCCCGCTCCTTCTCGGCTCGTGCAAGATCTGGAAGTACTTGTCCAAGAACCTTTCACGAAAAAGCTCCCAGGTCATCTCGCGATGTTCGCTTATAAACGCTGCTTTACCTTCCACCAATACTCAAGCGCCTCCTAGCGTAGCAGTGGCATAGTCGACCTTCACGCTGTCCCGCAATGAAGTTGCCTCAAAGATCTTCTCGATCTCTTGCATCCAAATATCGCCTTTATCCGGATTTGGCTCACCGTGAGAACTTCGCGGATCATGCTTCCTGGTCCGCCAACTCTTGTTTCAAAGATTTCGCTCGCTTCGCTGTCGCTGCCGCCGCAAGTTCACTGAAAGTTAACGCCGCCACCTGGCTGAGCCATCGCTAGTACGCTGAGTCAGCAGCAGAATGATTGTTGAGCCATGGCTGCCGCCATCTCTGGCCATAGCTTGAATAGCTCGCTCCATGTCGACGCTTCTCGCTGCGTATGTCGATTCCTACGAGGTGGCATTAGATTCCACAAAGTTCAAAACCCCGCTGTAATCTCACAACAAGGATGTGTTAAAACACACCGCTTCAATCAAGAAACAGCTCAAACAATTTCTCAAGCAATAAGTGCTTCACTTAATCAAACAAAGAATCAACATAATACAACTAGGTGCCCAACACATAACCCGACATAGTGACCAAATTCAAATTCCTATGCACAAATTTCTGGCCAGAATCAATCAAGCCTGATACCAACAAAGGTAACGACTGCCTTCCTGACCGCTACCGAGCTCAATATACCGAAGCTCGAGTTACCGAGCTCAACACACCAAGCTCAACAAAACCTATATGAGATGTGTTTTTAAAAACAAAACTCTTGTGTCTTTTAAAAATACGATATATATTTTTTTATAAAACCAACTCGTGCACATCGTAGTAATTACAAATTTTCAAACATGGTGCAACTAAGACACAAGACTTAAATTCTAATAAAACATACATGCATAACATACATATATATATATATATCACTCTAATAATAATGTATACAAAATACAGAGTAACAAATGTGCAAAGAAAATACACCTAAGGTACGATAACTTCAAAAGAGCAATCATACCTGGGGTACTTCCTAGACTTCCCACGCAGGGGTCGCTTCCAAAAGTAAGACCACCCAGCCTACCTTGTAGCAACAAAACAACACCGCCTAAACTGGTCACGACATACTACTCCAAAAGAAAACAAGGTACACCCTCGTAAAAACAAACATCCAACAAATAAACAATCACGACAGATAGAGGTCGCCACTCGTCCTCGCCGAGCTCCTCCTAAGATCATCTACTCGCCGAAGTTCCTCGCGCCGACATCGCCTCGGGTAACCGCTATGGATTGAAGGCACCACGAAAGTGGTCAACTTCTCAACAATTCAAGATAAGCTCGACATAAAAATATAAGCAAACAAAGAAAGTATAACATTCACCGACGTGACTCGACCATCTCACTCTAAACTCGACACAACTCGCAAATCCATTTTCTCTCGACTGATAATTTTCCTGAATGCACACGCTGCATCAGATGTCGGAAAGTCCAGCCGGCCTTGGGATCCTCGCCTCCCTAGGACAATAACTCAGTCCCATAGCGTGGCGACGCTCAGTCAATCTCCCGTAAACAAAAAGTGGACCTAGCACCCTCGCTATCCGGTCACGGCCAAAAACGCCATACGACTCACCTAGCTCGCCACTGATGAACAATTCGCCGCGATAATGATATTCAAAGACTTAAACACAAGATATTCAACCGCATGTCAAATAAAAGAGCAAGCTCGACATGAAGAAACGCAATTCAACATGCAATACACAATTCACGACATATATTCAATCACATATTAAATACATGCAAAAACTCAATCATATCACAACATTCCAATCTCGACACAAATCAGAAAATCCATACACAATAACATAACCACGAGAATATGAAATGCCTTTACGCTAGCATACTACGAAGTATTAATGTGAAGCGCCTACCGAACTCCAAGTTAATGCCGCCGACAACGACTCGACATAGCCGCTTTCAACGAGCTCGACAACGACTTCGACACGCATCGCCCTCAATCGACCTCGACATCGCACGCTTCTCACCGACCTCGACACGCATAGCCTCGATCCGACTCCACGCTTCCACGCCCTGATTCGCTTCCGCACACCTTGATTCGAAATCACTGATCTCTGAATCGACTTCCTAAAACAAACATAACTCGATCGATCCACGGGTTCTAATACATCTAGCTCTCATCCCAAACTTAACCACAACCCAGAAAATATAATACTCAAGAACTCAATATATTTTTCCTCTAACACAAAGTTAGGGATTTCGATCAAAATTTCATGAAAAAGTTATCCGATGCTTCAATGATAGATCGACAACAACAATAACCGTAAGCAACGAATGAGAAACAAGAAATCTAAACGAACCAAAAATGGAGGTTTCGGGCACCGCCGATTGCGTAAATCAGAGAAAGAAATTTGTTTTACAAGCCCAATTAATCTGCTAGAAAGATAGGTAATATTATGAAGAAGAAAACCCATCAATTTGACATGATTTGGAAGCATAAACCGTTAAAAATGGAAGAAGAAATAGCGCTAAACAAGAGTACGTAGAAAAGAAAAAATCGTTTCTTCATACCTCAATGGTGATCGAAAGCAAAGTAGATATGTCGAGAAGATGATGATGAACAAGGTTGATGAAGAAAGCTTCAGGCAGATCTCGATGGAACTCACTTTCGCTGATGGAAGTTTTTGAAGAAAACAACGAAACACAGAGCGTAAGGAAGGAAGAAGAAAGAAGAAAAGAGAAATGAGTGTTTGAGGAAAACCGATCGTGAATACACCGGAAGCGGCATAATCGTGAACTCCAGCTATAAGATGCCAATCCCATCAATCATCTACCCGCTTAATCGCTCTCTCATAATTACCTCTACTGCTTGGCCAACGCAGTCGACAATGTAATAATTACAAACAATATAATAATAACGCTGAATAACGCTCAAAGAATACGAGGTATCATCTCGACACGATGTCGACAAGCGGTGCTCGTGCAAGCGCATAAGGTTCTAACACGAAGTTCGTGAACGCGCCTCCTCACCGACATGCGCCCTTATCACCTGCAGACGCGACTTCATCAACTCGACACGCCGACCTCCTCAACTCCGCAAATAGTGCACGTGGTCTCCTCACCGGCAAATGATCTCGCAAACGATCTAGTCACTGATCTCGACACGTGGTCTTGGTCGAGGTCTCGATACGCCGCCCCAATACGATGTCGATCTCGCCCTCAGGTGTTACACACTACTTTCACGCCCTGGTTCGCTTCTCCGCACACCTCGACCTGAAATCACACGATCTCTGAATCGACTTCCTAAACAAGCACAACTCGCCGACCTGGGTTCTAATAACACTTAGCACTCATCCCAAACTTAACCACAACCCGTAAAATATTAAAACTCAAGAACTTAAATATATATTTCCTCTAACATAAAGTTAGGTTTTCGATCAAAAGTTCATGAAAAAGGTTATCCGATACTACAATGTATAAATCGACAACAACAACAACCAGAAGCAACAAACTAAAAACAAGAAATCAAACAAACCAAAAAGGAAAGGTTTTTGAGCGCCGCCATCGCAGAAAAACAGAGAAAGAAATTTGTTTTACAAGCCCAAATAATCTGCTAGAAAGGTAGGTAATATCACGAAGAAGAAAACCCATCAATATGAGATGATTTGGAAGCATAAAAACTAGCTAAAATGGAAGGAAGAAATGGCGATAAACAAAGAGCACTAAGGAAGAGAAAAATCTGTTCTTCATACCTCAGATGGTGGTCGAGATGGTGAGATATAGGTCGAGAAGATGATGAGGAACAAGATTGATGAAGAAAGTTTATGCAGAATCTCGATGGAACTCAAGGTTTCTCCGATGGAAGTTTTGGAGAGAAAGAAGAACTCAGAGCAGGAGGAAGGAAGAAGAAAGAAGAAAAGAGAAATGAGTGTTTGAGGGAACTGGTCGTGGTATACAGCTGGTGAGGGAAGGGCGTTATCGTAACTCCAACTATGAGATGCCAATCCCATCAGTCAATCCACCCATCTAATCGCTTACTTTCATGATTACCCTCTACTCTATCGGTCAAAGATCTAGACACAACGACGGCAATTAACGGCAGTCGACAATATAATTATTACAAACAATATAATAATAACGTCAATAACGCTCGTAAGAATACGAAGTTATCATCTCGACACGATGTCGATAAGCGGTGCTCGTGCAAGCGCACAAGGCTCTAACACGAAGTTCGCACGCCGCCTCCTCGCTCGACATGCGACTCCTCACTGCAGACGCGACTTCATCACCGACACGCGATCTCAAAGAATTGATACACGCGATCTCCTCACCAAAGAATGACCTCGCACGCGATCTTGGCACGGATCTCGACACAAGGTCTTGGTACGAGGTCTCGACACGAGATCTCGACGCGAGGTCTCGATCCGACGCCCTAATACGAGGTCAATCTCGCCCTCAGGTGTTACAATGATCGATCTCCAAGACATATGGCGCCGATTTTAAGTTAAAACCGCGGTCGATGTAACGCTGAGATATATGGCGCCGCTTTACCCTAAAACCGCGCCATATGTTTAAAAATATTGTGAGACTTATGGCGCCGCTTTAAGTAAAACCCTGGCCAGATAATGCGATACCTACGCGCCGGGTTTTAGGTAAAACCGCTGGCCGATCTCCAACACCTATGGCGCCGATGGTTAAACCGCGTCAGATGTAACGCGAGACATATGACCGCCTTCACGCCTGGAGACCCGCGATGAAGGAAGTTAAGCGCAATGAGGAAAGATGTAACACCCGAGACGAGATCGACCAGATAGACGCCGATCGAGACTCGCCGAGATCTCGTGTCGGCACCTCGCATCAAGACCTTATGTCGAGATCCTGCGCCAAGATCGCGCGTCGAGGTCATTTGCCGAGATGAGGAGACCATCGCGGCACTAGTCGCCGAAATGCCGAGGAGGCTCGGTGTCGAAATGATGAAGTCGCTGCATCGAAGCCGAGGAGGTCGCATGTCGAATCGAGGAGGCCGCGGCACTAACTCGTGTTAGAGCCTCAGGCGCTGCACGAGCACTCCTAGTCGACATCGTGGTCGAGATGACACTCGTATTCTTTCGAACGTTATTCAGCCAAGTATTATTATATTGTTTGTAATAATTATATTGCTCGCTTGGCCATTGCTCGCCGCTATGTCTAGATCGCTGACCGACAGAGTAGAGGATAATTATGAGAGAGGAACGATTAGATGGGTAGAATGATTGATGGATTGGCATCTTATAGCCGGAGTTACGATAATACCCTTCTCTCACCACCAGATACCACGATCGGTAACGACTGCTTCCTGACCGCCATCGAAGCTCAATATACCGAGCTCGAAGTTACCGAGCTCAACACACCAAGCTCAACATAAACCTATATGAGATGTGTTTTAAAACAAAACTCTTGTGCCTTTAAAAATACGATATATATATATTTTTTTATAAAACCAACTCGTGCACATCGTAGTAATTACAAATTTTTCAAACATGGTGCAACTAAGACACAAGACTTAAATTCTAATAAAACATACATGCATAACATACATATATATATCACTAAATAATAATGTATACAAAATACAGAGTAGCAAATGTGCAAAGAAAATACACCTAAGGTACGACGACTTCAAAAGAGCAATCATACCCTGGGGTACTTTCCGCATCCCACGCAGGGGTCGCTTCCAAAAGTAAGACCACCAGCCTACCCCCAAACAACAAAACACACCGCCTAAACTGGTCACGACTCGAACACAAAAGAAAACAAGTACACCCTCGTAAAAACAAATATCCAACAAACAAACAATCACGATAAGTACAAAGTCGCCACTGGTCCTCGCCGAAGCTCCTCCAAGATCATCTATCGCCGAAGTTCCCTCGCGCTTCGACATCGCCTCGGTAACCGCTATGGATTGAAGGCACCACGAAAGTGGTCAACTCTCGACAATTCAAGATAAGCTCGACATAAATGATATAAGCAAACAAAGAATAATATATCTCAATCACCACACGTGACTCGACCATCTCACTCTAGACTCGACACAACTCTTATTCCTAATATCGCCACAGTCCATCCCCAAACCGACGTAATAGGTAAACTGGTGTCCAACCCCAAACCGATACCATGCATTAATCAAAGAGTGTCCAACCCCAAACCGATAATGCGACGCTAGCCAATCCACCATAAACAAAAAGGGGACCTAGCACCTCGCTATCCTGGGTCCGGCCAAAACGCCATACGACTCCCTAGCTCTCTCACTGATGATTAGCTCGCCGCATGTCAAAGAGTAACACAACTTACTTGATCACATATCAAATAATGAGAGCATGCTTAACATGAAGAAAACAGACCACATTTAAGCAATAAAACATTCGCATGAAGAAACGCACTGACAAAGAATACACCATTCACAACATATATTCAATCACATATCAAATACATGCAAAAACTCAATCATATCACAACATTCCAATCTCGACACCAATCAAGGAGTCCATACATAAATATAACAATAAAAATAAAGTCTTAGAGATATCTAGGAGTCGCTTCTTACGCTAGCATACTACTTAAAGTATTAATGTGAAGCGCTCTTTACCGAACTCCGTTAATGCCGCCGACAACGACTGACATTACCGCCTTCAAAGAGCTCGACAACGACTTCTCTTACTCGATCTCGACACTACTGCCTTCAACGAGCTCGACAACGACTTCGACATCGCATCAGCCCTCAATCGACCTCGACAACGCACGCCTAAATTCTCAAAAAAAATCGTGGTAATGTATAAACCGCACAACCAATAAAAGCTATTCACTATCAAAAACAAAAAGGGGGAAAATATGACCTTGTCCAACTTCATCGCATTAAGAGCACGACATATTCCACCGCTTTCTCGAGGTCAAGACCGATCGTAATTATGAACACCCTCTTTTCCAAATCAAAAGGGCAACGTTAGAATAAGCGAAAGATGATAAATTTAATTGAATTCGTAAGATCAAGAGAGCGCCAACGATAAAGCGGTCGCTGTGGATCGAGAATCACCCGAAGGTCTTGGCTTCGCTCTCGGTGAACTCATCCACAGAGCGTGATATAACTTTGACCTTCATTTTCAGAGAAAGAGCAAACTCGCTTTCGCTTCTTCAATCGCCAAATTCAGAGCAAGTTGCTAAAATGCGAGTCAACGCTGCAGATCGCACGGCCCTACGAAGTTTTCACCCCGAGCGAAGTTGACTTCAAGTAGGATCGCCACCGTAGAATCGCCAGAGTATCGCGGGTTCCGCCGACAAATCGTAGGATCGCCGCCACTCTCTCGCAACCTCGCCGCTTCTACTGCCTTGCAGGTATACACTGAGGAACCAAGCAGGTTAGTGGGCCGGATCCGGCAAACACAACAACAGCCCAAGCGGTTAAAAACCCAATTGACTAGGTGTCGTTGTTTTAGATTTTAGAACTCCTGCTTGGACCCTAAAATCAATTCGACATTTTTTAGTTACTATTTATGTGTTAGTTTTAGAGTTTAGCAAATTTCGTAATCTTGTTTGTACTTTAGAATCAATTCTAGTAGAATCTACAACATCCAAGTTTTTCCGCTCGTAATAATTGATTCTAGATATGGGACCCACAAAATATTTCATATTTACACTTCAAAAGTGATTCTACTTTGTCAACCAAACATAAATCAATTTTTTGAACTCACTTTTAAACTACCATTATCAAAAACAATTCATTTTTTTTAAACTCAATTTTTTTAAAATCAATTTTTTTAAACAAGATTCTTCACAATCTATTTTACCGTAATCTAAAACAAACTAATTCTAGATCGATTCATTTCTAAATAAATTGAGATATTTTCGCTGTGTCAAGGCACACCGTTATTTATACGCTTGTTACAAATTTTGTTTACGCTTTGACTCATCACATTGTTTTCATCAGGCATTATGCATCCTACAGATGCCACATGATGCTAAATGTTAGGATCTATATATCACTAGTGCGAAATACACCTAAAACACATATTTATAACGCTATTGGGATAACCTACAGAACATATAACGCGGTGGCATTTTTGAAATAAAATGATGAAATTGGGAGATCTATGGCGCCGGTTTTAGGATAAACCGCTGTCAGTATGTAAAGTGATACCTATGGCGCCGCTTTTAGGTAAAACCGCTGGTCAGATCTCCAAGACATATGGCGCCGATTTTAAGTTAAAACCGCTGTCGATGTAACGCGAGACATATGGCGCCGTTTTACCCTAAAACCGGCGCCATATGTTTAAAAATATTGTGAGACTTATGGCGCCGGCTTTAAGTAAAAACCTCAGTATGTAATGCGATACCTATGGCGCCGCTTAGTGGTAAACCGCTGTCAGATCTCCAACACCTATGGCGCCGCTTTTGTTAAACCGCTATCAGATGTAACGCGAGACATATGACCGCTTTTCACGCCTGGAGACCCGCGACGAAGGAAGAAGCGAAGCACGTGAGGAAAGACAAAGTTAAGCAAGAGGTTTGCAAAGAGGGTTTGCAGCACTGATGCCATGAAGCAAGAGGTCGGTGCAGCCCTGATGCGAGAGAGACCATGAAGCAAAGAGGTTTGGCAAAGAGGCTCGGTCCCGCGATTTAAGGAAGAAGCAAAGATCGACAAAGCCAAGAAAGAGGTTTGCAAGAGGTCGCCGCAAATGATGCCACGGGCAAGAGGTTTGCGGCAAAGATTGATGCGAGAGTGACCACGAAGCAAAGAGGCCTGCAGTTCTGATGAAACGGGCAAGAGGTCGGTGCAGCCTGATGCGAGAGAGACCACGGGCAAGAGGTCGGTGCAAGAGGTCGGCAGCCTTGATGCCGCCAAGCAAGAGGTTTGCAGCCTTGATGCCACGGGCAAGAGGTTTGTGCAAAGATTGATGTGAGAGACCACGGCAAGAGGCCTGGCCCCGCGACGGCGAAGTTAAGCAAGGACAAAGTGCCAAGCAAGAGGTCGGTGCAGCCTTGATGCCAAGAAGCAAGAGGCCTGCAGCCTTGATGCGAGAGAGACCACGGCAAGAGGTTTGCACTTTGATGCGATCTCAACCCATTACCATTACCATTAAAATTCAAGTTTATTTCCAAATAACCTTTAAATCATTCCGTAACTATCAAAAATCCATCACATGGCAAAACCAAATTACCGCCTCTTCTCTTCCAAACTTTTCCATTCTCAAACTAAGAGCACAACACTATAATTAAACCATTACTTCCTATAGTTATAAAAGAAATTGAAGATGATTAAATAAGGAAAGTTGAAGTACTCCATCCATTGAACCTGAGAATATCTCTTTCAACTGACTAGGTTCTTAGCCATACACCTAAATAGAGTCTATATGTCCATCCATCGCCCTATAAACGGTCTTGCAAAAATCTAAATTCTCAAAAAAAAAAAAAATAAATCAGTAATGTATAAACTGCACAACCAATAAAAGCTATTCACTATCAAAAAAAACAAAAAGGGGGAAAATATGACCTTGTCCAACTTCACTGCATTAAGAGCACGCACATTGTAACACCTGAGGACGAGATCGACATCGTATTAGGACGACGTATCGAGACCTCGACCAAGACCTTGTGTCGAGATCCCGCAAGACCGCTTGTCGAGGTCATTTGCCGAGCCGAAATGAGGAGACCGCGGCACTAGTCACTAGCCGAATCGAGGAGATCGCGTGTCGAAGTTGATGAAGTCGCTGCATCGAGCCGATGAGGACGCATGTCGAGCCGAGGAGGCCGCGCTCACGAACTCGTGTTAGAACCTTGCACGCTTGCACGAGCACCCTAGTCGACATCGTGTCGAGATGACACCTCGTGATTCTTTCGAACGCTATTTAGCCGCTATTATTATATTGTTTGTAATAATTATAGTGTCGGCTTGCCGCTCTCGCCGTGGTGTCTAGACCGCTGACCGACAGAGTAGAGGGTAATTATGAGAGGAACGACAGACGGTAGATGATCGATGGATTGGCATCTTATACCGGAGTTACGATTATACCCTTCTCTCACCAAATTGTATTCACGATCGCTTTTCCTCAAACACTCATTCTTTCTCTTTTCTTCTTTCTTCTTCCTTCCTTCTCGCCTGAAGTTTCGTTGTTTTTCTCCAAAATCTCCATCGACGTAAACCGTGAGTTCCATCGAGATTCTCGCAAGCTTTCTTCATCAATTTTGTTCATCATCATCTTCTCGACATATCTCGCCTGGCCGATCACCATTGAGGTATGAAGAACATATTTTTTCTTTTCTCCTGTATATCGCTTAGCGCTTATTTCTTCCTTCCATTTTTAGCCGCTTTATGCTTCCAAATCATGTCAAACTGATGGGTTTTCTTCTTCACGATATTACCTATCTTTCTAACCGACACTGGGCTTGTAAACAAATTTTCTTCCTCTGCTTTTTCTCGCAATCGGCAGCGCCCGTAAACTCTTCATTTTCTGGCCTATTTCGATTTCTTGTTTTTCGCTCGCTAAGCTTCCGTTATTGTTGTTGTCGATCTATCTCTGAAGCATCGATAACCTTTTTCATGAACTTTTGATCAAATCCCTAACTTTATGTTGGAGGAAAATATATTTCAGCTTCTGAGTTTTATATTTTCTGGTCAGGTTAAGTTTGGGAAGAGAGAGCTAAGTGTATTAGAACCCATAGATCGATCTAAGTTGTGTTTGTTTTAGGAAGTCCGATTCCCGAGATCGCAGTGATTTCAATCGAGGTGTACGGAAAGCTTAATCCAAGGACGGGAAGCAATGAATCCAGATCGAGAACTCAGACGTGTCGAGGTCGACCGAGAAGTGTACGTGGTCGGTCGTTGTCGAAGCTCTTTGAAGACAAATGTCGTGTCGAGGTCGTTGTCGAGCAAAGATTAACTTGAGTCTGTAGGTGGCAACTCCTAGAAATCTCTAAGGCTTTATTTTATAAGTCCTAAGTAAGTATGCCACATTAATACTTTCATAGTATGCTAGCGTAAGTGGCACTTCATATTCTACGTGGTTATGTTATTGTGTATGGATTTCCGATTTGTGTCGAGCTTGAAATGTTGTGATATGATTGAGTTTTTGCATGTATTTAATATGTGATTGAATATATGTCGTGAATTGTGTATTGCATGTTGAATTGCGCTTCTTCATGTCGAAGCTTGCTCTTTATTTGACATGCGTTGAATATCTTGTGTTTAACTCTTTGAATATCGTGATGCGCTAATTGTTCATCGAAAGTGAGCTTAGCCAGGGTGAGTCGTATGACGCTTTTGAGCCGTGACCCTGATAACTATGGGTGCTAGGTCCCCTTTGTTTACTGGAGATCGACCAGACGCCGCCACGCCATGGGACCCGAAAGTTCGACCGCCCTAGGGAGAGCGAGATCCCAAGGTTTCGCTGACTTTCCGACATACGGTACGCTGCGGTGCATTCCGGAAAAATTGTCGAGTCGAGAGAAAATGGATTTGCGAAGTCAGGTCGAGTTAGAGTGAGATGGTCGAGTCACGCTTGCGTGAATGTTATACTTTACCGCTTTGCTTATATCTTTATGTCGAGCTTATCTTGAATTGTTGAGAAGTTGACCCTTTCCCGTGGTGCCTTCAATCCATGACGGTTACCCAAAGCGATGTCGAAAGCGCAGGAACTCGACAAAGAGATGATGCCGAGGAGGATCTCGACGAGGACCCGAAAGTGACGCACTGCATTGTCGTGGATTGATTGTTTGTTCGATGTATTTCTTTTGATGACCGCACCTTGTTTTCTTTGGAGTAGTATGTCGTGACCGGGCCAGCAAGGTTGTTTTGTTACAGTGGTAGACTGGGTGGTCTTACTTTTGGAGCAAAGGCTGGGGAGTTCGCTTAAGTACCCTGTGGTATGATTGCTTTTGAAGTCAGCCGACCTAGGTGTATTTTCTTTAGACATTTGCTACTCTGTATTTTGTATACATGATTATTTCGAGTGATATATATATGTATGTTATGCATGTATGTTTTATTAGAATTTAAGTCTTGAGTCTTAGTTGCACCATGTTTCGAAGAGCTGTAATTACTCTGATGTGCACGAGCTGGTTTTATAAAAAAAAAATAAAATATATCGTATTTTTAAAAGGCACAAGAGTTTTGTTTTTAAAACACATCTCACATATCTTTTATGTTGAGCTTGGTGTGTTTGAAGCCTCAGAACTCGAGCCCTGCATATTGAGCTCTGTGAGCGTCCTAAACGGTCGCTACACCGTTATATCGTGAGCGCTGGCTCGACCGAGCCGCGGCATAGGAATTTGGACCGTCACCGTGGTCGGGTTATGTGTGTGGGTACCTAGTTGTATATGTTGATTGTCGCTTGATTAAGTGAAGCACTTATTGCTTGAGAAATTGTTTGAATCAAGCTTGATTGAAGCAAAGGTGTTTTAACACATCCTTGTTCCGAGATTCTCGACAGGTTTTGAACTTTGTGGAATCTAATGCCACCTCGTGAGGAATACGATACCGCAACCGAACGCCGACACGGAACGAGCAATTCAAGCTATGACCGAGATGGCGGCAGCCCATGGCTCAACAATCACCGCCGCGAACTCAACAGGTTAACGCCGATGGCTCAACAGACGGCATCGTTAACTCAAAGCCAGAACTTGCAAAGAACAAAGAACGAGCGTAACGAAATGTCAAGCTAGAGGATTAGCAGACTTCAGAAGCATGATCCAATCAAGTTCTACTATGAGCCAAATCCGATAAAGTCGATCTTTGGATGCAAGAGATCGAGAAGATCTTGAGGCACTCCACGTCTCTGACAACGTGAAGGTCGACTATGCCACCTACCCAATGCTAGGAGACGCAGAGTATCGTGGTGGAGAGGAGAAGCAAACATTTATAGCGAACGTCAGCGAGATGACCCAGTGGAGCGAGGAGTGGAGGTCGACCGGGTGTCGAGGTGACTTGCTACCGATGTGGAAAGTCGACATTACGCGAGTAGTCAGACTCGTAAGGAGGAGGTGTGTTTCAACCGTAAGAAGCCAGGCATTTTGCCAAGGATTGTCCTACACCTAAAGTCAACCGACTATGCTTATGCAAGGGCCAAAGGAAAGCGCTGCCAAGTGGCTAAAGGCGTAGTTTTCTCGCATGAGTGGCGAGGAAGCGTAATCGAGCCGATGATCTTATCCAAGGTGAATATGAGATCGAGGGTAAATCCTTATCTCGTTTTCTTGATTCGTGCAACCCATTCCTTTATTTCTTCCGATCGTGTGAACCATTTGAACTGATCCTGGATCGCTTTATCGCTTAAATTAGTAGTTACAACCCCAAACCGCTAAAACCTTAGTCACAAACACCGCATGTCTTAATTGTGTAGTGATTATTCGCAGTAGAAAGTTTGTGGTCAATTTGGTTTGTTTGCCTCTTAAGGGTTTAGATGTCATTCTCTGGATGGATCGTTGTCACACCACCATGTCCTTGACTGTGTCCCGTAAAACTGTAATTTTTCCAGACCTTGAGTCTCCAATTATCTTTCGCTCGAACGTATTGGAGTTTCTTTGAAAGAAGGAACTAGGGAATACATGTATCCGCCAGTTCGAAGTTTTCCAAATAGATCGACGTGAAGAATGTTCCAAAGGTGTGTGACTTTGAGGACGCTTTTTCCCAAGGCGCCAGGTTACCACCAAGACGAGAGGTCGAAGTTCTCCATCGACCGATTCCGTGAACAGGACCGATTTCCAAAGCGCCATACAGATGTCTCCCGCCGAGATGAAAGAATCAAGTCCCAGATCGAACACTTGGAGTCAAAGCACCATACGACCGAGCCGTGTCACCGTGGGGAGCTCCAAAGGTTGTTGGTTAAGAAGAAGGATGGACGATCAAGACTCAGCGTGGACTATCGCGAAGCTCAACAAGGTTACCGTGGAAGAACCGGTTATCCGTTACCACGCATTGACGACGACTTGATGGATCAACTTCGCGGAGCACGATCTTTTCCAAGATAGACTTGAAGCTCCGCTACCATCGATTCGCGTGAAGGAGGAAGATGTCGCCAAAACAGCTTTCAGGACTAGATACGGCCACCACGAGTACTTGGTGATGCCGCTTGGAGGATTTAACGCGCCACCGTGTGTTTATGGACTACATGAACAGTGATTTTCCATTCGCTTTTGGATCAGCCGTCGTAGTGTTCATCGACGACATATCGATCTACCGAGGAACCGAGAAGAGCACGCAGAACACCTATGTCGAGTACTACGATATTACGCAGATAAGCAACTCTATGCCAACCTCGTCAAGTGTGAATTTTGGCTTCAAGAGGTGAATTTTCTTGGTCACGTGATTTCCAAAGAAGGGATAAATTGGGATCCAACTAAGATCGAGGCGTTAGCGTGGGAACACCAAGACTGCTAAGCACGAGATCGTAAGTTTTGTCGCTTTAGCAGATATTACCGAAGATTCATTGAAGGTTTCTCAAGATTGTCGCGCCTACACGATCGACGCAGTGAAGGATCAACCTTTGCCTGGACCGAGGAATGTGAAGCCGCCAACGATCAAGGAGCTTTTGACGACAAATACCGTGGCCTGATTTTGCCTCAACCCAAGAGCCTTTCGAGGTGTATTGTGATGCGCCACACCAGGGATCGGGATGCGGCCGATGCAACATCGGCGTGGTCACAGATGCTTCAAGACACCAAGATTCACGAGAGAACTACCCTACTCACGCACTGGGAGCCAGCAAAGCCAGAGTTTTTGCTACTAAGATATGGAGGCACTACCTTTACGGAGCACTCATCGCTTTCACGATCACAAGAGCTTGAAGCACTGCTCGACCGTAAAGAGCTCAACATGCGCCAACAGATGGACGTAATTTCTCAAGGACTACGACTTTACGCTGGAATACCATCCCCAGCGCTAACGAGTAGCGCATGCACTGGAGCAGAAGAGCGCTTTAACCCCTGTGAATGATGATCAAGGAGTTGGAGATGCTCGAGAAGTTCCGAGACTCTGAAGTCGAGTGTCAAGTTTCACCGGGAAGCCGAGATTTCGTATGCTTACCATTTCAAACAGATTGTTGGACGAGATCCGAGACCAAAGAAGTTCATGACGAAGCTTCTCGCAAGAGAAGATCTCAGCTTGATAGCGCAAGGGAAGGCGCATGACTCTCACGCCTGAGCGACGACATCTTCGAGGTGCAATGGCCGAGCGCGCATCTAACGATCCGAGCCGAGGAAGTTGATTCTCGACGGCGCATAAGAGCAACTTTAGTATTCATCCCTGAGTTACGAAGATGTATCAAGACTTGAAGAAGCATTTTTGGTGGTCCTGAATGAAGAAGCAAGTGGCCGAGCACGTAGCTTCGTGTTTGACGTGGTCGTAAAGCCGGCTAAGGTGGAGCACCAACGACCGCTGAATGCTACAATCGCTGACGCACTAAAGATGGAAATGGGATAGTATTTCCATGGACTTCGCTGTAGGTTCGCCGAAAACGCAGTAAGAAGAATGATTCGATTGGGTGATCGTCGACCGATCGACCAAATCGCCATTTCTTACCGTGAGGTCGACATACAACGTGAAAAGTCGACCGAGATCTACATCGGGCGAGATAGTACGACTTCATGGAATACCCTCTTCGATCGTGGCTCGGACCGAGATCCGGTTCATGTCTCATTTTTGGAGGGAATTCGGCATGAGCGATGGGAACCGAAAGCTCGTGCTTAGCTCGCATATCATCCACAGATTGACTGGCCGACCGGAGAGAACGATCCAATCACTTGAAGATTTGTTGGCAGCTCAGACGTTAGATCACCGAGGAAGTCGGGACGACGCCTTACCATCGGGTGGAGTTCACCTACAATAACAGCTCTATGCGTAGTATTGGAATGGCACCTTTGAAGCACTATATGGACGTAAATGTCGACGCCTCTTTGTTGGTACCAGGATTTCTGGCGAGCTTAACTGGTCAGAGGGGACCGTATATGATCCATCAGACCACCGAGAAGATCCGCTTGATTAGAGATCGGATGCGAACATCTCAAAGTCGACGTAAGAGTTATGCACCAACGACGCCGCACCACTCGAGTTCGAGGAAGGAGAACATGTATTTCTTAGAGTCACCCCCACCATCGAGTTGGTCGAGCGATCAAATCCAAGAAACTTACCCCTAAATTTATCGACCTTATCGATTCTTCGTCAGATTGGTCCGTGGCATATCGGATTGCCTTGCCACCATTCTTGCTCTAACATCCACAACGCCTTCCACGCCTCACAATTGCGGAAGTATGTTTCCGACTCTCTCATATCATCGAACCGATGTGATTCAACCGAAGGACGACCTATCTTTCAAGCATCACAAAGAAAGATCGCTGATCTAAAGCCAAACAAGCTATGAACAAAGAGATTCAACTCGCCAAAGTTGTGTGGGATCGTAAGACTGGAGATGCGACTTGGGAGCCGAGGAGAAGATGAAGACTCGCGACTCAACTTTTCCGGGAGGTAAGAATCTTATTTGCAATTTCGAGGACTAAATTTTTTTAGAGGGAGAGATTGTAACACCTGAGGACTAGATCGACATCGTATTAGGACGACGACGAGACCTCGACCAAGACCTTGTGTCGAGATCCCGCGCTAAGACCGCTTGGGTCGAGGTCATTTGTCGAGCCGAGGAGCATCAGCTGCGGCACTAGCCGAATCGAGGAGATCGCGCGGTCGAAGTTGATGAAGTCGCTGCATCGAGCCGATGAGGACGCATGTCGAAATCGAGGAGGCCGCTGCTCACGAACTCGTGTTAGAACCTTTGCACGCCGCACGAGCACCCTAGTCGACATCGTGTCGAGATGACACCTCGTGATTCTTACAAACGTTGTTCAGCGCTATTATTATATTGTTTGTAATAATTATAGTGTCGGCTTGCCGTTCTCGTCGTGTGTCTAGACCGTTGACCGACAGAGTAGAGGAACGATTAGACGGGTAGATGATTGATGGGATTGGCATCTTATAGCTGGAGTTACGATTATACCCTTCTCTCACCAGCTGTATTCACGATCGGTTTTCCCTCAAACACTCATTCTTTCTTTTCTTCTTTTCTTCTTCCTTCCTTCTCGCCTGAAGTTTCGCTTGTTTTTCTCCAAAATCTCCATCGACTAAACCGTGAGTTCCATCGAGATTCTCGCACAAGCTTTCTTCATCAATTTTGTTCATCATCATCTTCTCGACATATCTCGCCTGGTCGATCACCATTGAGGTAATGAAGAACAGATTTTTCTTTTTCTCTGTATACCGCTTAGCGCTTATTTCTTCCTTCCATTTTTAGCCGCTTTATGCTTCCAAATCATGTCAAACTGATGGGTTTTCTTCTTCAATGATATTACCTATCTTTCTAACCGACACTGGGCTTGTAAAACAAATTTTCTTCCTCTGCTTTTTCTGCAATCGGCAGCGCCCGTAAACTCTTCATTTTGGGCCTATTTCGATTTCTTGTTTTTCGCTCGCTGCTTCCGTTATTGTTGTTGTCGATCTATCTGCTGAAGCATCGATAACCTTTTTCATGAACTTTTGATCGTAAATCCCTAACTTTATGTTGAGGAAAATATATTTCAGCTTCTTGAGTTTTATATTTTCCGGGTTGTGGTTAAGTTTCAAAAGAGAGAGCTATGTATTAGAACCCATAGATCGATCTAAGTTGTGTTTGTTTTAGGAAGTCCGATTCCCGAGATCGCAGGATTCGAATCGAGGTGTACGGAAAGCGAATCCAAGGATCTGGGAAGCAAATGAATCCGTGATCGAGAACTGACGTGTCGAGGTCGATCGAGAAGTGCGTGCACGCGGTCGTAAGTCGCTGTCGAAGCTCTTTGAAGACAAATGTGTCGCAGGTCGCTGTCGAAAGCAAAGATTAACTTCTGGAGTTCCTGTGAAGCGGCAACTCCTAGAAATCTCTAAGGCTTTATTTTATAAGTCCTTAAGTAAGGGCGCCACATTAATACTTTCATAGTATGCTAGCGTAAGTGGCACTTCATATTCTACGTGGTTATGTTATTGTGTATGGATTTCCGATTTGTGTCGAGCTTGAAATGTTGTGGATATGATTGAAGTTTTTGCATGTATTTAATATGTGATTGAACATATGTCGTGAATTGTGTATTGCATGTTGAATTGCGCTTCTTCATGTCGAGCTTGCTCTTTTTATTTGACATGCGGTTGAATATCTTGTGTTTAACTCTTTGAATATCGTGATGGCGAATTGTTTCATCGAGTGAGCGAGCCAGGTGAGTCGTATGACGCTTTTGGAGCCGTGACCCTGATAACTAAGGGTGCTAGGTCCCCTTTTGTTTACTGAGATCGACCAGACGCCGCCACGCTTACGGGACCCGAGCTGATCGCCCTAGGGAGAGCGAGGATCCCAAGGCTTCTACCGACTTTCCGACATACCAGCACGGCAGTGCATTCCGGAAAAATTGTCGAAGTCGAGAGAAAATGGATTTGCGAAGTTGTGTCGAGTTAGAGTGAGATGGTCGAGTCACGCCGGTGAATGTTATACTTTATCGCTTGCTTATATCTTTATGTCGAGCTTATCTTGAATCGCTGAGAAGTCGACCCTTTCCCGTGGTGCCTTCAATCCATGACGGTTACCCAGGCGTATGTCGAAAAGTGCAGGAACTCGACAAGATGATGCCGAGGAGGATCTCGACGAGACCCGAGTGACGACTGCACTTGTCGTGGATTGATTGTTTGTTCGATGTATTTCTTTGATGATCTGCATTCTTGTTTTCTTTTGGAGTAGTATGTCGTGACCGCTTGGGCCAAGTGTTGTTTTGTTGTTACAGGTAGACTGGGTGGTCTTACTTTTTGGAGCAAAGGTGGGAGTTCCACTAAGTACCCCTGTGGTATGATTGCTTTTGAAGTCAGCTGCACTTAGGTGTATTTTCTTTATACATTTGCTACTCAGATTTTGTATACATGATTATTTCTGAGTGATATATATATGTATGTTATGCATGTATGTTTTATTAGAATTTAAGTCTTGTGTCTTAGTTGCACCATGTTTCAAGAGTCAGAATTACTCGATGTGCACGAAGTTGGTTTTATAAAAAAATATATATATATCGTATTTTTAAAAGGCACAAGAGTTTTGTTTTTAAAACACATCTCACATATCTTTTTATGTTGAGCTTGTGTGTTGAGTTTCGCAGAACTCGAGCTCCTGTGATATTGAGCCTCGAAATAGCGGTCCGAAACGGGTCGTTAAACACATATTCCACCGCTTTCTTGAGGCCGAAGACCGATCGAATCATGAACACCCTCTTTCCAAATCAAAAGCGGCAACGTTAGAATAAGCGAAAGATGATAAATTTAATTGAATCTCGTAAGATTGAAGAGCGCCAACGATAAAGCGGTCGTGGATCGATAATCACCGAAGGTCTTGGCTTCGTTTCGGTGAACTCATCCACAGAGCGTGATATAACTTTGACCTTCATTTTTCAGAGAAAGAGCAAACTCGCTTTCGCTTTAATCGCCAAATTCAGGAGCAAAGAGTTGCTAAAATGCGAGTCAACGCCAGAAGATCGCACGGCCCTACGAAGCCACCCTCGAGCGAAGTTGACTGTTATAGGATCGCCACCAGAATCGCCAGTATCGCGGGTTCCGCCGACAAATCGTAGGATCGCCGCCACTCTCTCTCGCAACCTCGCCGCTTCTCTACTGCCTTGTGGTAGACACTGAGGAACCAAGCTTGTGTTAGTGGGTCGGATCCGCAAACACAACAACAGCCCAAGCGGTTAAAAACCCAATTGACTAGGTGTCGTTGTTTTAGATTTTAGAACTCGCTTGGACCCTAAAATCAATTCGCATTTTTTAGTTACTATTTATGTGTTAGTTTTAGATTTTAGCAAATTTCAGAATCTTGTTTGTACTTTTAGAATCAATTCTAGTAGAATCTACAACATCCAAGTTTTTCCGCTCGAATAATTGATTCTTAGATATGGGACCCACAAAATATTTCATATTTACACTTCAAAAGTGATTCTACTTTGTCAACCAAACATAAATCAATTTTTTTGAACTCACTTTAAACTACCATTATCAAACACAAATCAATTTTTTTAAACTCAATTTTTTAAACAAGATTATTCACAATCTATTTTACCGTAATCTAAAACAAACGGACCCCTAGATCGATTCATTTCTAAATAAATTGAGATATTTTCAGCTGTGTCAAGGCACACCGTTATTTATAACGCTTGTTACAAATTTTGTTTACGCTTTTTTGACTCATCACATTGTTATCATCAGGCATTATGCATCCTACATGATGCCACATGATGCTAAATATTAGGATCTATATATCACTAGTGCGAAATACACCTAAACACATATTTATAACGCCGCTTGGGGGATAACCTACAGAATATATAACGCGGTGGAAATTTTGAAATAAAATGATGAAATTGGGAGATCTATGGCGCCGTTTTAGATAAACCGCTGTCAGATGTAAAGCGATATTTATGGCGCCGTTTTAGGGTAAACCGCTGGTCAGATCTCCAAGACATATGGCGCCGATTTTAAGTTAAAACCGCGTCAGATGTAATCGCTGAGATATACATGGCGCCGCTTAGTGGTAAACCTACGCCATATGTTTAAAAATATTGTGAGATTTATGGCGCCGCTTTTAAGTAAAACCCTGGTTGTATGTAATGCGATACCTATGGCGCCGTTTTAGGTAAACCGCTGGTCGTGATCTCCAACACCTATGGCGCCGTTTTAAGTTAAACCGCTGGTCAGATGTAACGCGAGACATATGACCGCTTTCACGCCTGGAGACCCGCGACGGCTGAAGAAGCAAGAATGAGGAAAGACAAAGCCAAGCAAGAGGTCGGGTGCAAAGAGGCTCCGCAGCCTTGATGCCATGAAGCAAGAGGCCTGCAGCCCCTGATGCGAGAGACCACGGCAAGAGGTCGGTGCAAAGAGGCGCCTGGTCCCGCCGATTTAAGAAGTTAGTTGAAGAAGCACGACAAAGCCAAGAAAGAGGTTTGCAAGAGGTCGCTGGCAGCTCTTTGATGCCACGGGCAAGAGGTCGGTGCAAGATTGATGTGAGAGTTGACCACGGCAAGAGGTCGGCACAGCCTGATGAAACGGCAAGAGGTTTGCAGCCTTGATGAGAGAGACCACGGCAAAGAGGTTTGCAAAGAGGTCAGCGGCACCTTGATGCCACGGGCAAGAGGTCGGTGCAGCCTTGATGCCACGAAGCAAGAGGCCTGCAAAGATTGATGTGAGATGTAACACTCGAGGACGAGATCGACATCGACAGGGACGACGATCGAGACCTCGACTCAAGACCTGTGTCGAGATCCCGTGCCAAGACCGCTTGTTTGAGGTCACGCCGTTTAGACGAGGAGATCAAGGCACTAGCCGCCGAGCCGAGGAGGTCGCGCGGTCGAGTCGAAGTGAAGTCGCTGCATCGAGCCGATGAGGACGCATGTCGAAATGAGGAGACCGCGCTCATGAACTCGCAGCAGAACTTTGTATGCTGCAGACGAAAGCACCCTTGTCGACATCTGGTCGCAGATTTACACCCCAGACCTTTCTTCTAACGCATTCACGGCCGCTATTATTATATTGTTTGTAATTATTATATTGCTCCGCTTGACCGCTCTCGCCGCTATGTCTGCACCGCTGACCGGTCAGAGCAGAGGGTAATTATGAGAGAACGATTAGATCTGCAGATGATTGATGGGATTGGCATCTTATAGCTGGAGTTACGATTATACCCTTTCTCACCAAAGATACCACGAATCGATTCCCTCAAACACTCATTCTTTCTTTCTTCTTCTTTCTTCTTTCTTCTTCCTTCCTTCGCCTGAAGTTTCGTTGTTTTTCTCCAAAATCTCCATCGATCTAAACCGTGAGTTCCATCGAGATTCTCGCACAAATTTTCTTCATCAATTTTGTTCATCATCACCTTCTCGACATATCTCGCCTGGCCGACCATCACCATTGAGGTATGAAGAATGATTTTTCTTTTCCTCCTGGCTACTCGCTTAGCGCTATTTCTTCTTCCATTTTTAACCGCTTTATGCTTCCAAATCATGTCAAACTGATGGGTTTTCTTCTTCACGATATTACCTATCTTTCTAACCGACACGGCTTGTAAAACAAATTTTCTTCCCCTGCTTTTTCTCGCACTATCGGCGCCGTAAACTCTTCATTTTCGCCTATTTCGATTTCTTGTTTTTCGCTTGTTGTTTCGGTCATGTTGTTGTTGCCGATCTATCTCGCCAAGCATCGTATAACTTTTTCATGAACTTTTGATCAAAACCCTAACTTTATGTTAGAGGAAAATATATTTCAGCTTCTTGAGTTTTTATATTTTCCGGGTTGTGGTTAAGTTTCGGGATGAGCTAGATGTATTAGAACCCATAGATCGAATCGAAGTTGTGTTTATTTTAGGAAGTCTGCTTTCCCGAGATCGAGTGATTTCTAATCAAGGTGTAATGGAAAGCTAATCCAAGGATCGTGGAAGCAATGAATCCAGATCGAGAACTGCACGCGGTCGAGGTCGATCGAGAAGCCGTGACGTGGTCGAGGTCGATCGAGGACTAGACGTCGGTCGGTCGCTGTCGAACTCGCTGAAGACACCGCGGTCGTAGATCGAGTAAGAGAAGTCGCTTGTCGAGCTCATTTGAAGACAATTGCGGTCGAGGTCGCTGGTCGAGCAAAGATTTACTTGAGTTCGTAAGTATGGCGCCTACATTAATACTTTCGTAGTATGCTAGCGCAAGCGGCAACTCTAGACATTATTAAGACTTTATTTTTATTGTTATATTTATGTATGACTCTTGATTGGTGTCGAGATTGGAATGTTGTGATATGATTGATTTTTGCATGTATTTGATATGTGATTGAATATATGTTGTGAATGGTGTATTGTCATTGCCGGCGCGCTTCATGCAGAATGTTTTATCGCTTAAATGTCAATCAGGTTTTCTTCATGTTAAGCATGCTCTTTATTTGATATGTGATCAAGTAAGTTGTCTTACTCTTTGACATGCGAAGTAGCCAATCATCGAGTGAGAGAGCTAGGGAGTCGTGATGACGCTTTTGAGCCGACTATAATCGAGGGTGCTAGGTCCCCTTTGCTTACGGTGGATTACCAGCGCCGCATTATCGGGCCAGTCGACCTCGCCGACAATGCATGGTATCGGTTTGGGGTTGACCTGGCCGCTTACCTATTACGCCGGGCTGGGGGATGGACCACGACGATATTCCTAATAAGAGTCGAGTCTAGCTCCAGAGTGAGATGGTCGAGTCACGCGGTGGTGATTGAGATATATTATCGCTGCTTGCTTATATCCTTTATGTCGAGCTTATCTTGAATCACAGAAGTTGACCCTTTCCCCGTGGTGCCTTCAATCCATGACTGCTACCCAGCGATGTCGAGGGCGCAGGAACTCGACAAAGAGATGATGCCGAGGAAGAGCCTCGACGAGGACCCGAGTGACGCACTCTATCCGCCGTGGATTGCTTGTCATTGGATGTTTGTTTTTCCGAGGACTGCATTTCGCTTTTCTTTGTGTTCGAGGTCGTGACCAGCTTGGGGCAAAGTGTTGTTTTGTTGCTGCAGGTAGACTGGGTGGTCTTACTTTTGGAGCAACGCTGAGTTCGCTGGCTAAGTACCCCTGTATGATTGATCTTTGAAGTCGCTATACCTTAGGTGTATTTTCTTTGTACATTGTTACCCTCAGATTTTGTATACATTATTATTTTCGAGTGATATATATGTGTATGTTATGCATGTATGTTTTATTAGAATTTAAGTCTTGTGTCTTAGTTGCACCATGTTTCAAAAGTCAGAATTACTCGATGTGCACGAAGTTGGTTTTATAAAAATATATCGTATTTTTAAAAGGCACAAGAGTTTTGTTTTTAAAACACATCTCATATAGGTTTATATTGAGCTCTGTGTTGAGTCATAACTCGAGCCTCGGATATTGAGCTCCGGTAGCTATCCTAAACGGTCGTTACATGAGAGACCACTTAGCAAAGAGGCCTGGGTCCCCAACGCATTTAAGGAAGAAGCAGAATGACAAAGCTAAGCAAGAGGCTTTGCAGCCTCGATGCCAAGAAGCAAGAGGTCGGGCAGCCTTGATGCGAGAGAGACCACTTAAGCAAGAGGTCTGGCAAGTGCCTTGATGCGATCTCAACCCATTACCATTACCATTACCATTAAAATTCAAGTTTATTTCCAAATAACCTTTAAATCATTCCGTAACTATCAAAATCCATCACATGGCAAACCAAATTCCCCCCTCTTCTTTTCCAAACTTTTCCATTCTCAAACTAAGAGCACAACACTATAATTAAACCATTACTTTCTATAGTTATAAAAGAAATTGGAAGATGATTAAATAAGGAAAGTTGAAGTACCTCCATCCATCAACCTGAGAATATCTCTTTCAACTGACTGTGGTTCTTAGCCATACACGAAATAGAGTCTATATGTCCATCCATCGCCCCTATAAAACGGTCTTGCAAAAATCTAAATTCTCAAAAAAAAAATCAGTGGTAATGATGAACCGCACAACCAATAAAAGCTATTCACTATCAAAAAACAAAAGGGGGAAAATATGACCTGTCCAACTTCACCGCATTAAGAGCACGCATATTCCACCGCTTTCTTCTGAGGTCAAGACCGGATCGTATCATGAACACCCTTTTTTCCAAATCAAAAGGGCAACGTTAGAATAAGTGAAAGATGATAAATTTAATTGAATTCGTAAGATTGAAGAGCGCCAACGATAAAGCGGTCGTGGGATCGAGAATCACCTAAGGTCTTGGCTTCGCTTCGTGAACTCATCCACAGAGCGTGATATAACTTTGAACTTCATTTTCTCAGAGAAAGAGCAAACTCGCTTTCGCTTCTTCAATCGCCAAATTCAGGAGCAAAGTTGCTTAAAATGCGAGTCAACGCAGAAGATCGCACGGCCCTACGAAGCCACCCCCGAGCGAAGCCGACTCGTATATAGGATCGCCATCAGAATCGCCAGAGTATCGTGGTTCCGCCGACAAATCGAGGATCGCCGCCACTTTCTCTCGCAACCTCGCCGCTTCTCACTGCCTTAGGGTAGACACTTGAGGAACCAAGCTTGTGTTAGCGGGCCGGATCCGCAAACACAAACAACAGCCCAAGCGGGTTAAAAACCCAACTGACTAGGTGTCGCTTGTTTTAGATTTTAGAATCTCGCTTTGACCCTAAAATCAATTCTCGCATTTTTTTAGTTACTATTTATGTGTTAGTTTTAGATTTTAGCAAATTTCGTAATCTTGTTTGTACTTTAGAATCAATTCTAGTAGAATCTACAACATCCAAGTTTTTCCGTTCAGAATAATTGATTCTAGATATGGGACCCACAAAATATTTCATATTTACACTTCAAAAGTGATTCTACTTTGTCAACCAAACATAAATCAATTTTTTTGAACTCACTTTTAAACTACCATTATCAAACACAAATCAATTTTTTTTAAACTCAATTTTTTTAAAATCAATTTTTTAAACAAGATTCTTCACAATCTATTTTACCAGAATCTAAAACAAACTAATCTCTAGATCGATTCATTTCTAAATAAATTGAGATATTTTCGCTGTGTCAAGGCACACCGTTATTTATAACGCTTGTTACAAATTTTGTTTACGCTTTTGACTCATCACATTATTATCACCGTGCATTATGCATCCTACAGATGCTACATGATGCTAAATATTAGGATCTATATATCACTAGTGCGAAATACACCTTAAACACATATTTATAACGCTGTTTTGGGGGATAACCTACATGAATATATAACGCGGTGGCATTTTTTGAAATAAAAATGATGAAATTGGGAGATCTATGGCGCTCGTTTTAGGATAAACCGCTAGTCGATGTAAAGCGATACCTATGGCGCCGCTTTAGGGTAAAACCGCTGGTCAGACTTCCAAGACATATGGCACGATTTTGGTTAAAATCGCGGTCGATGTAACGCGAGATTATATGGGCGCCTGGGCGACCCTAAACCGGCGCCATATGTTTAAAAATATTGTGAGATCTACACGCCGCTTTAAGTAAAAACCCTTGGCCAGATGGACGCGATATTTATGGCGCCAGCTTTAGGTAAAACCATGGTCAGATTCTCCAACACCTATGGCGCTGGTTTTGTTAAAACCGCGGTCGTATGTAACGCGAGACATATGATCGCTTTCACGCCTGGAGACCTCGCGACGAAGGAAGAAGCAAGAATGAGGAAAGATGTGCCAAGTAAAGAGGTTTGCAAGAGGTTTGCAGCACCATGCCAATGAAGCTAAAGAGGTTCGCAGCCTGGCGCAGAGAGACCACGAAGCAAGAGGTTTGCAAAGAGGTCGGTCCCGCGATGAAGGAATAGAAGCGTTGCGGACAAAGTGCCAAGAAAGAGGTCGTGCAAGAGGTCGCCGCAGCCTCGATGCCACGGCTAAAGAGGTTTGCAGGCAAGATTGATGCGAAAGAGTGACCATCGAAGAGGGTTTGCAAATGATGAAACAAGCAAAGAGGCTCAGTGCAGCCAATTGATACTTAGAGAGACTAATAAGCAAGAGGTCTGTACAAGAGGTCGGTCCCGCGATTTAAGGAAGAAGCAAGAATGACAAAGCAAGGAAAGAGGTTTGCAAGAGGTCGGTGCTTTACACCATGCCATTTAAGCAAAGAGGTCGGTGCAGCCTGATGCCACGGCAAGAGGTTTGCAAAGCATTGATGTGAGAGACCACGGCAAGAGGCTCTGCCTCACATGAAGGAAGAAGTAAGAATGATGCCAAGCAAGAGGTTTGCAAATTCTGATGCGATGAGTAGACTCATTTACAAAGAGGCTTGGTGCAAATTGATGCGATTTCAACCCATTACCATTACCATTAAAATTCAAGTTTATTTCCAAACAACCTTTAAATCATTCCAGAACTATCAAAAATCCATCACATGGCAAACCAAATTACCGCTTTCTTCTTCCAAACTTTTTCCATTTCTCAAACCAAGAGTTAATAACACTATAATTAAAACCATTACTCCTATAGTTATAAAAGAAATTGGAAGATGATTAAATAAGGAAAGCTGAAGTACTCTCCATCCATTGAACCGAGAATATCTCTTTCAATCGACTAGGGTTCTTAGCCATACACTAAATAGAGTCTATATGTCCATCCATCGCCCTATAAAATCGGCCTTGCAAAAATCTAAATTCTCAAAAAAAAAAAAATCGTGGTAATAGATAAACCGCACAACCAATAAAAAGCTATTCACTATCAAAAAAACAAAAAGTGGGGAAAATATGACCTTGTCCAGTCTCACCGCATTAAGAGCACGCATATTCCACCGCCTTCTCTCGAGGTCAAGACCGATCGTAATTGCTAACACCCTCTTTTCCAAATCAAAAGCGGCAACGTTAGAATAAGCGAAAGATGATAAATTTAATTGAATCTTAAGATTGGAAGAGCGCCAACGATAAAGGGTCGTGGTGGATTGAGAATCACCACAATGGTCTTGGCTTCGCTCTCGGTGAACTCATCCACACGAGCGTGATATAACTTTGACCTTCATTTTACCAGAGAAAGAGCAAACTCGCTTTCGCTTCTTCAACTCGCCAAATTCAGGAGCAAGACAGCTAAAATGCGTAGTCAACGCCAGAAGCATCGCACGCGGCCCTACCGCCGCCACCCTCCGAATGCCGCAGTTGACTCGTTATAGGATCGCCAACAGAATCGCCGTAGTATCGTGGTTCCCGCCGACAAATCAGAGGATCGCTGCCACTCTCTCTCGCAACCTCGCCGCTTCTCACGGCTCCTAGGTAGACACTTGAGGAACCAAGCTTGTGTTAGTGGGCTTGATCCCAAACACAACAACAGCCTGCCGTTAAAAACCCAATTGACTAGGTGTCGCTTGTTTTAGACGAATCTCGCTTCGACCCTAAAATCAATTCTCGCATTTTTTTAGTTACTATTTATGTGTTAGTTTTAGATTTTAGCAAATTTCTTAATCTTGTTTGTACTTTAGAATCAATTCTAGTAGAATCTACAACATCAAAGTTTTTCCTCCGCTCAATAATTGATTCTAGATATTGGACCCACAAAATATTTCATATTTACACTTCAAAAGTGATTCTACTCTTTGTCAACCAAACATAAATCAATTTTTTTGAACTCACTTTTAAACTACCATTATCAAACACAAATCAATTTTTTTTAAACTCAATTTTTTTAAACAAGATTCTTCACAATCTATTTTACCATAATCTAAAACAAACTGATTTAGATCGATTCATTTCTAAATAAATTGAGATATTTTCGCTTGTGTCAAGCCGGCGCACGACCGTTATTTATAATGCTTTGTTACAAATTTTGTTTACGCTTTTTGACTCATCACATTGTTATCACTGCATTATGCATCCTACATGATGCTACATGATGCTAAATATTAGATCTATATATCACTAAAGCGTAAATACACCTAAACACATATTTATAACGCTGTTTTGGGGATAACCTATGAATATATAACGCGTGGGCATTTTTTGAAATAAAATGATGAAATTGGGAGATCTATGGCGCCTGCTTTAGATAAAACCATGGCCGATGTAAAAGCGATATTTCATGATACTGGTTTTAGGGTAAACCGCATGTCAGATCTCCAAGACATATGGCGCCGATTTTAAGTTAAAACCGCGTCAGATATCAAAGCGATACAGTGATGCCGCTTTACTCCTAAAAACCTGCGCCATATGTTTAAAAATATTGTGAGACTTATGGCGCCGGTTTTAAGTAAACCCTCACATTGTATGTAATGCGATACCTATGGCGCCGCTTTCAGTGGTAAAACCGCGTCAGATCTCCAACACCTATGGCGCCGCTGGTTAAGTTAAAACCGCTACGTGATGTAACGCGAGACATATGACCGCTTTCACGCCTGGAGACCCGCGATGAAGGAAGTTAAGCAAGAAATGAGGAAAGACAAAGCCAAGCAAAGAGGCTCCAAACTTTTGATGCCATGAAGCAAGAGGTTCGGTGCACCTGATGCGAGAGACCACTAGCAAGAGGTCGGTGTAAGAGGTCATTCTGCCATCGGGCGGGAAGAAAGTAAGCAGCAATCGACAAAGCCAAGAAAGAGGCTTGGCAAGAGGTTTGCGCACCGATGCCACGAAGCAAGAGGCCTGCGGCAAGATTGACGCGAGAGCTGACCACTTAAGCAAGAGGTGCCTGCGGCAAATTGATGAAACGGGGCAAGAGGCTCCGCAAACTTTCGGCGTAGAGAGACCAATGGGCAAGAGGTTTTGGCAAGAGGCTCGGTCCCGCGACGAAGCGAAGAAGCAAGAATGATAAAAAGTGGGCAAAGTGAGGCTCAGGTGCAAGAGGTTTGCGTACCTTTAATGCCACGGCTAAAGAGGTTTGCACTGATGCCACGTAAGAGGTCGTGGCAAGATTGATGTGAGAGACCACGGCTAAGAGGTCGGTCCCTCGACGAAGGAAGAAGCAGAATGGACAAAGACTAAGAGGTTTGCAGCTTTCGATGCCAAGAAGCAAGAGGGTCTGTGCACTTTGATGCGAGAGAGTAGATTACTGGCGTTGAGGCCTGGGTATAAATTTTCTGATGCGATCTCAACCCATTACCATTACCATTAAAATTCAAGTTTATTTCCAAACAACCTTTAAATCATTCCGTAACTATCAAAATCCATCACATGGCAAACCAAATTACCGCCTCTTCTTCCAATCTTTTTCCATTCTCAAACCAAGAAAGTACAACACTATAATTAAAACCATTGCTTCCTATAGCTTATAAAAGAAATTGGAAGATGATTAAATAAGGAAAGTTGAAGTACTCTCCATCCATTGAACCTATAATATCTCTTTCAACTCGACTAGGTTCTTAGCCATACACTAAATAGAGTCTATATGTCCATCCATCGCTCCTATAAACGGTCTTGGTGTAAATCTAAATTCTCAAAAAAAATAAATCAGGGTAAAATATAAACCGCACAACCAATAAAAGCTATTCACTATCAAAAAATAAAAAGGGGGAAAATATGACCTTGTCCAACTTCACCGCATTAAGAGCACGCATATATTCCACTGCGCTTTCTCTTGAGGCCGAAGACCGGATCGTAATTATGAACACCCTCTTTTCCAAATCAAAAGCGGCAACGCTAGAATAAGCTAAAGATGATAAATTTAATTGAATTCGTAAGATTGAAGAGCGCCAACGATAAAGGGTCGTGGTGGATTTCTAGAGAATCACCTGAAGGTCTTGGCTTCGCTTCTCTGGGTGAACTCATCCACAGAGCGCAGTGATATAACTTGACCTTTCATTTTCTGTAGAAAGAGCAAACTCGCTTTCGCTTCTTCAACTACCAAATTCAGGAGCATGGTTGCTAAAATGCGAGTCAATTCAGAATGTAACGACCTGCTTCCTGACCGCTACCGAAGCTCAATATACCGAGCTCGAAAGTTACCGAGCCCAACACACCAAGCTCAACATAAACCTATATGAGATGTGTTTTAAAAACAAAACTCTCAGGCCTTTTAAAATACGATATATTTTTTTTATAAAACCAACTCTGCACATCGTAGCACCATACTTTTTCAAAACACGGTGCAACTAAGACACAAGACTTAAATTTAATAAAACATACATGCATAACATACATATATATATCACTCAATAATGTATACAAAATCCAGAGTAAGTAATGTGCAAAGAAATTACACCTAAGGTACGATTTACTTCAAAAGAGCAATCATACTCCCCTGGGGTACTTCCTGCAGACTCCCACGCTAGGTCGCCCAAAAGTAAGACCACCAGCCTACCTCGAACAACAAAACACATCATTTGAACCGGGTCACGACTCAAACATAAAAGAAAACGGCGTACGCCAGAAAAACAAACATCCAACAAACAACAATCACGATAGATAGAGGTCGCCACTGTCCCTCGGCGAGCTCCTCCTGGTATCATCACCCATCGCCGAAGTTCCCTCGCGCTTCTCGACATCGCCTCGGGTAACCGCTGCGGATTGAAGGCACCGCGAAAGTGGTCAACTTCTCGACAATTCAAGATAAGCTCGACATAAAGAAATAAGCAACACAATAATATATCTCAATCACCACACGTGACTCGACCCATCTCTACTCTAGACTCGACACAACTCTTATTCCTAATATCGCCTACAGCCTATCCCCTAAACCGACGAATAGGTAAACGCGTGTCCAACCCCAAACCGATACTACATGCATTAATCTGGCAGTCCAACCCCAAACCGATAATGCGACGCCACCAATCCACCATAAACAAAAAGGTAACCTAGCACCTCGCCATCCTGGGGTCCCGGCCAAAAACGCCATACCGACTTCCCTAGCTCTCTCACTGACGATTAGCTCGCATGTCAAAGAGTAACACAACTTACTCGATCACATATATCAAATAAAGAGAGCATACACATGAAGAAAACACACCGACATTTGTAAGCAATAAAACATTCTCGCATGAAGAAACGCGAATTCGGCAAAGAAGTGACATCATTCACAACATATATTCAATCACATATCAAATACATGCAAAAACTCAATCATATCACAACATTCCAATCTCGACACCCAATCAAGGAGTCCATACATAAATATAACAATAAAAATAAAGTTCAGAGATA